>PVIC010001794.1:36177-85728 GCA_004025085.1 Thryonomys swinderianus | reverse complement strand
TTTTTTTTAACACTGACTTCCTATTGCTTTATTTAAAAGTCTATGTGGCAGGCAATATAATGAAATACTAGGAGAAAATGCAATTACAAGTAAGTCTCTTTACCCTGTGGTTCAAATAGAAATGAAATAACCAAAAGAAATATGGAATGTGAAGAAAAGGAGGGACTGACAAGGACCTACAGCCACCACCAAAGGACATGTCATCCAGCAGCAGAGGGACAGTGACCACCCAACCTCAGCACTGCCCAAGGGCCAGATTCTAGGCAAGGTGATATACATTTATGTTGAAGGCCACTCACCAAAATAGGCAAGATGACTCCAATTTTAAATATGAAACAGCTGAAGCTAAAGGAACACTCAGAGACAAGTTATCCAAAGTCACACAGGTTATGACAGTGTATCTGAGAATTTGAACCAGCCTGACTCAAAGCCAAGCTTTTTTCCACACTTGGCCTCCTTTCTTCCTGTAACTCTATAGTTTGGTGTGGTCTGGAACATGCAAGTGCTCAAATACTATATGGGCAGGAACAGGGCAAGCGTCTTGGAAGCCATGATAATGTCCAGTCCAGTCTCTGTGTATATAGTCAAGGGCAAAGTAGTGCCAGTGGCAGAAAAGTGTTATGAGAGGGGATATATCTGCTTTGGTGTTCTGCATGACAGCAGCGTTGCTCTTCCTTTTTTATTTTTAGCTTTCAAAAAATAAATAAAAAAGAATCAAGAGCTTGACAGGACATTAATCACGTTATGCTTCTGTCTAGCTCTTTGCTCATGTGCTAGTGTGGCATGAAAGTGGCATGTAGCACACAAGTGTTTGACCCTTTGCTGGTTATAATGTGTGCCACAACTTCCCTCCCCACCAAAGTAGCCAAAAATAATGATAAAATACAATGCTGGACACTGTGCTATGGACAACACACCAGCTACATGGCTTATCTCAATGGAAACTTAATGAGGAAAAAGACTCAGTCATTTGGGTTTTCACATCATCACCATCATTAACATCTTCCCAAACAGCACCAGCACCATCACCATTGCCATAATTATCATCACACCATCATTATCATTATTATTATTATCATCACCACCACTATCACCATCATTATCATTATTGTCATCATCATCATTACCACCATCACTGTCACCACCATGCTGTAATGACCATCGTTATCATCACTACCACCATCACCAGCATCATCAACATCACTACCACCAATATCACCATCACTATCACCACCAACATTATCCTCATCAGCATCACCAATACCACCACTTTAGGATCTAGTGGGAGTAGGAGCCATTGTTTGTACATATTTTGGGACTTAAACTTGAAGTCCCAATGATGGGTAGGGAACCTCTGGGTCAAGCTCAATCTGGGCTCTATATACACTATCACAGTGGAATCTGTTCATTGAAGTACACAAAGTCTAAACAGCAACCCTTGGAAGTGGGCTAAACCTTTACCTTTCAGGTAAGAGGTAAGGCTTAGAGCTTTTAGTGGGTTTGTGTGAGATCAAAAGCCAAATAAAACAGAATTTGTTTCAAATCCAAACTACCTATTGGCAAACCTGTGTTCTTACCCGCTATCACAGTGTCCCAAGCATGGGCTACTCTTTCAGCCCTGCTGTGCCATCCTGCCCAGACACTGCCTCCAACTTCCTTCCTATGAGGAAAGATAACATTGATTCATCTCTTTGTTGGTAGCATTTTTGGAGAGGTCTGGGAGTGCAGAGAACAAGGGATCTCATGTCCTTTTTCTGAGCATCTGTGGCTTCCTTGATAACAGTGAATCTTCAAAATCCCTTTCTGATCTTTCTAGGTCTTTTCCTAAATGTGGCAGGATTTTTAAGTTTCAATGTACCTATGAAGTAGTTCATTTGCCTGGGTTCTGAATAAAAATTACACGGATAGTAAAAAATGGCTTAAAACCAGCCAGGTGAAATTGGGTGAGGTCTCTCTCTTGTCACAGCCTGCAATCCTGTGACACTTGGTTCTCTGTGCCTTCTGTAAGTTACACAATGAGCCCTCCATCATCTGGTTTATACAAATGCTGTCAACCCCTGAAGATCCATCAAAGGTCTCCTCCTATGGGGAGCTAATCTTTCCTGCTCTCTATGTTCTAACCCCATTGCACTGGTCTTGTAAATAAATGTTCATACCAACCTGGAACTTTGTGTGAGAAGCACTACCTATCCCTTATGATAATTCCATGGAAGAGCATCTTTACCCACCCGCCAAGCCACAGTTACACTCATATGGCAGATCTTTATCTTCTACCATTCCTCAAATCCACATTTCAAACACACACTATATCTAAGCATTGGAATTGACCTTTTGGAAAATTCCAGTGCAACAGATAAAACTGTTCAAATTAGGCCCTAAAAGTATAAGGTTAAAACGGATAAATTCTTAAACTGCTCAATTTTGAAGCCAAATCCCTGTGATCTGTTCAGGAGTAACAAGAGACTTCGGATAATTAGGAACAGCTGAAAAACAGAAATCAGGAGATGCAGGTGGGGCAACAGTTCTGACTTGCTTCAGTACAAAGCTAAGAATCACCTGTGGAACACAGTACTATGGGCATGGTGAGAGGTGGCGTTGGGTGCCATTTCAGTTCATTGGGGTCATGCTAGCAGCTCTTTACTGAGCTGTGTGAGCTGGTGGGGCAGAAGCTGGAAAGAAAACAAAGACAAAAAAGCTAAGCACTAAGTTCGCTAAGTTTGAAGCCACAATGAGACTGCAGAAAGGAAGACCTTGCTGGCTGGTAGGACAGATGACGGGGCCACAGATAGCACTGATTTCCATTCCCACATCCTGACAGTTTGAATATCACCTTAGAATAGAGGGAAACAGTCCAAATCTGTCCAGCCTCCCTCACACCTTTCCTCCTTTCCAGGCTCTGAGGCTCACTGTGACTTCCCAGTCAGATGTGGAACATTTACTGTGTGCTCTGCGACAGCTGCACCAGACACTCCTGCTCATTCTCGTACCTGTATGTGCACAGATGTGTGTGTGTGAGAGAGAGACAGACAGACAGACAGACAGACAGACAGACAGAGAAAAAGAAACAGACACAGAGACAGAGAGAGACAGAGAGGCAGAGAAAGACTGAGAGGGATAGGGACAGAGACAGAGACAGAGACAGAGACAGAGACAGAGACAGAGACAGAGGAGGAGGGAGGGTAGTATTTTGCTTCAGCATCAATCTGACCAAAATTTCCTGGGTGAGGACGTTCGTGCAGAATTGTCTTTATTTACCACCTGACTAAGACATGGGCTGAATTACAAACTGTAGTTTCCAAATGTTTTGTTTACTTTTTCTAAACTGGTTGGAAAACAAATCAGACAAACAGCAAGCACAGCAACACTGAGGGCTCTCTCTGGTTAGAGCTCATGACTTTCTGGCTGGTGACGCTTGGAAGGCAGATAGGGAAGGAGCCCGCTGTGAGTGGGAGGAAGGAGGCCCTGAGTGCAGGCGCTCTGCTCCTCTGTCCGCCTGGGCTCTCTGAGCTGTGGCTAGCAGAGGACTCCTGGAGGCTACTGGAGACTGGACAAGCCAGGCCTCCTCGCCTTCGGACTCTGGTGCCCGAGGTGGCTTTATCTATTCAGTGTGAGGCTGGGCAGCTGGGGTGGGGGATGGGACAGGGGGCAGCAGAGACCTTGCTGGTTACTGCTCCCTGCTGGGCCTTAGCACTCGCACTGAGCCTGGAAATCTGTACCAATGTGCCTTGGGAAAAGCATTTTCAGAATCTTGGAATTTGGTGACTATGACAGTTGAAATGATTATCACTAACAAGAATCTGCTGTAGGCTGAAGAGGAAGGTGACAGTTCAAAGCAGACGTGACCCAGCAACACTTCAAGATTTGCACTCAAAGTTCTCGATGTAGCTCAGGAACCAAGCACCCCCAGCACACCCCAGCCAACAGACACCTGGCAGTCATCCTACTTCTGTGTGAAATGGGAACATATGCTGCACCCATTGTATAATCAGCTCCATGCTACTCTGAAAATCAGCTTTGATTATATCAATCCTATTCAAAAACTTTTGGAGTTCCCACTACCCAGAAAATACAGCCCCAGCCCCGGATAGGCACCTCAGCCTTCCCACCTGTACCCCTACGGACTGACTGCTCAGTCCTCTACCCAACTCTGGCCAAGTCCTGGCCTGTCTCCTTCCTCCTTAATCCCAGTCTGTTTCATATGTGGGCCTCTCTCGCACTTTGTGTGAGCTCCTTTGGGCCAGACAGATCTGTGTGTCCCACTTCTGCCACATACCTTAGACACATAAGGTATCTGGTGATTGGGTCAACCTGCAGCTGCCCCCTGCCCTCTCCACAGAGTGGCAGGAGCATTGCTTCTAAAGGCCCAACCCAACTGTCCCTGTGGTAGCTTCTGCTATGACTCATGTGTGAAACCGTGCTTGGTTCTTCTATGTGATGCAGAGGAGTACTGGGATCTGTACTGCTTCAGCCAAGACTTCTCTCCCATCTCTTTCCTATATCCTGGGGAGACTTCTATGGGCCCTAGACTCTCTGCCTTCCCCGGGGGAGGATCTTGACATCCTTCAGAGCTTTTTTCCCACTTTCTCTTACACATTTTCCTCTCTGCCAGGACCTGTGCCCTGGGGCCTCTCTGTTCAGCTCCAGATAAACACCTTGCCTTGCCTGACCAAGCCCTTTACCAGGGTCAGGGCTCCATGAAGACAGGGACCACTGATCATGGCACCTCTGTGGTCTCACCTGCAGAAGATGGGCTGCAACTTTCTGAATGAACTGCTCCACTTTGCTGCTTAGATTCTGAAGAGCAGGGAAATGCTGCCACTGTAACCACACTGAGCCTGAGGCGACCCGTGCCCCCATAGGGCTGAAGGTCCCGGTAACAGGCTGCCCTGTGCCTTTCTCAGCTCCCAGCATTGCTCAGAGGTTCAGAGTGGAATCATCTGTCCAGTTTACCAGGACCAGGAGCTACAACAAGCAGGGAAACTAACCACTGCTACTGTATCGTTTGATTTTTGGCAGTGGCACGACAGCAGAAGGTTCCAGTATTTGCTACTGAGAACAGATCACCACTGCTGGGAATTCCTAGAAGACTTTCTAACCAGACTGAAACTGCCCTGAATCTGTTCCACTTGGTTTCCATGGGCCCCAGCAATCTCTTTGGGTGGAAATACCATTTTCTGTCCCAGTGTGTTTGGGGCCAGGAGGCTGTTTGCTGCTGCCCTCAGACGGTGTCTTGAGGCCTGGCCCTAATAGGCCTCCCCTTCTCCAGATACAGAACCCTCATCTTCTCCTAGGCCACAGCCCTCCCTCAATCTGGAAAGCACTGTCTCCTCAGGGTGTCCTGTGGCCATCCTGCTGGGATCCCTGCTTCTGTGAGAAACAGGGAGGGAGCAATGGATGTCTTTCATCCGGGGAAGGAGGAGCTCTCTAAGGTCCAGCTGGAGAGACCCTAAGGCAAGAGCTGAACTCCCAGGCTGGTCGGGCAAGGGGTTCGCATGCTCTGGCTTCAGCTCTCTACACAGACTCTGCTCACGAGAAGCCTCGAAGTGCTCTAGGGTGTCCTGTGTAACAACCCAGGCCAGACAGCAGATTGCTCCCAGACCAACACCTGCTGGCACATTAGGTATTGGCTCTCCCGCAACTGAAAGAAGCTACCTAAAGACTGGGTGAACGCAGCACAGATTTCCTCCCTCCTTCCATGGTGCCCACAGGGGAGCTCACACTGCATTTACACAACGTACTGCAGAGAACAGTGCACTTCCATACATGGCACTTCATCTGACCACATAGCAATTGTTTTTGCAGAATGGTGCACAAATTAGCTCTTTACAAGCTGGTATTTGAGGCTCTAAAGCTTAAATGGATGCTACAGAGTCTTCCCTTGGAAGTAGCATGGGTCAGGGCTTCAACATCAAATCACTGTCCAGCTTCTACACAGCCAGGTGAGTTCTGGCTCCTAAATTTGGTCAAATCAGCAGTATTTTTTTTTTTTTTAAGAAACCTGAAGCTGAGACATAGAAGCTCCACGTATAGTCACAGTGCAGCCCATGGATTTCTGGGAACTTCTTAGGAAAGCAGGCTAGAAACCACCTCGACCCACTGAGGCAGACAGCCTGGCATCAGTCCCAGTGCCCAGGGTACTACAGCTTGAGGAGCTCTGCTCTGGCAGGCCATGCCTTCCTCTCTGCTGTGGTTGACTTCTCCAGCTTAGCCTGGGGCAAGCAGCTGGTGAGCGGTGGGATGCAGAAAAGACATTTCCACCTGTTTCCAGATAACCTGAAAAAGTCTGGCTTGTCTGTGTAATATGGGTCACTAGCTGCTGTGTCCCTCAGCAACTTCTGAATATTTCCAGCCAACAGATCAATCTCTGCAGAATGAATGCTTTTCTCTGGTGCTCATTTTGATAAATGCATGAAGGTAGAAAATGTGATTTGGGTTTTTTTTGGACTTTGGGAGTCTTAAAATCTGTTTTGAGGGCACCCACTTGAACTATGGCTTTGGCTGGGAAATTTGCAACTCTATTCAGCCTTGGCTCCTGGGTACTCAGGCCCTGCGGCTAAGAGTTCACAGGTAGGGAGATTTTTACTAAACGTTGCAGCTATGCTCTGTGACAGAAACCAGGGACGTTTTAACTGGCTTCAGTCATCAAGTTATAGTTATCCCCCTCTCCCTCCAGTGAACACTGCAGTCAGGAGAATCCCTTCTTGTGCTTTTTGGGTACTTCTTAAAGGAAAACAATAGGCAGAACAGAATCAAGGCACGAATGCCTTTCTGGACATAACTAACCTCCTCCAATGACCTTTCATTTCTCCCTATTTGGCCTTTCAGCCGCTGAGCTTGATTCCTAATGCATGGTTTCTAGCACCATGGTTTAACTGGTGCCAGGCCTGCTTTAAGGGGCTTGCAGTGCCAGTCTTATTCCAAGCAGGTAAGGCAACGGTGCATGTTTAGTGTGCCAGCTGTACTATTGCTGGACAGGTGGGCTCTTCTAGCACTCAGGCAGATAGAGAGAGGAAGGAACATTAATTCTTTTTTTCCAATAATTCTTTTTATTTTCCAATACTATGAATTGAAAGGAGAACCCCCAGGCTGGACTACATCAAAAGCCCCTCCCCCCATTTTTTTTTTTTTGAGACAGGGTGTCACTAAGAGGCTGAGTTTCCCAGGCTAGACTTAAACTTGCAATTCTCCTGCCTCAGCCTCCCAGACTGCTCAGTTTATAGGGATGATAATCATGTCTAACTCCAGTAATTGTTTTTAGCAAGAAAGGATGGATTTTTAGATTTTGGTGAGGGGTGGCAGTACAATGCTCTAGCCAATTTAAAGAAGGCAAACTCCTAATTACAAACCAAACTTACTCTGGGCCACTTAACTATGAAATGCATCCTTTATTGATACCCACTTTTCCCCTGTGAGTAGAAGCAGGCCATTACCTCACTCTTGACTTTGGGGATGTCTTGGTCCCATCAAAGCTCCTAAAATTATTTGGTTCCGTCGGGGTTTGGCTGCTGTTCAGAAGTTGTGCATTAAGCAAGTCCTTGGCAATTTCCAGCTTGCCCAGGAGTCACTGGTTAAGTGAGCACTGAGTTAGCCCAGACCTGAGCTCCAAACTGCAGGTTCCACGCCCTGCATGGCTTGTCCCCAGGACTGCTCCAAACACTTTCACTCAGGAAACGTGAGAGGCTGACTGTGAGGTTTAAGGCCAACTCCCCCATGAGCCCCTTGCACTACAATCTGTGCTTGCTTTACAAACTAGTCTTTAGAGAACAAGGTCAAACTCCCTGCAAACATTAAAAATGGCACTTGCGTCTCCAACTCTAACTCCACAGGGAAATAATGGTAGATTCCAAATAAAAGTCTGACCCCAGTATAGACTTCTGTTTGGAAACCTCTTTGCTCCAACTACCCTGTGACTTCAGGGCTGAGGTCTGAAGCGGATGGTCAGTGAGACTTGGCAGAGTCTGTGGGTATGTGGGGGAGGGTGGGGGTATGTGGGGAAGAAGGGGATAGCAAAAGACTGGATAGTCATCCACTTTCAATTTTTGTTCACCTCTGGGCCTGACAATAAATAAGCTTCCAGGGCCTGCAGTGATACCTTGACGAACAGTCTTCCCTGGGGGTCACCAGCTGGCAGATTTGGACTAGACCTTGGCCCACTGCACGAGGGTCTCCACCTGGCACGGGTACTGTGGGCACAGATGAGCACCACAGGTCAACAACAGCAATGGGACTCACAAGGAGAGTGGGGGATGGCCTGCTGTATACCAGGGGTCTCAGGTCAGGGTGACTGCCCTCATTTGGAAAGAACACCACTGCAATGGCCTCCCTATAAGAAAATACAATCTAGAACGAAGTCCAGATGCTGCATTGGTTTTGATCACCCCCTGCCGAGACCCTCAGATCCACAGTCCCCTAAAGAGAAGAGGAAATGTCTTGGAGAGCAGACAGGCAAGGGGAGGGGGGAGCAGGCTACAGGAAGCTGTCAGGCTACTCTAGTCTGGTGGGGCTCCCGGGGGAGTCTAAGCAACCCAGTTCTGTTCAGATTTCTGTGCTTCATGGGCCCTACTGAGGGCCATCTCTCTCTCTCTCTTCAAGCTGCCGCCACAGAGAGGAGCATCAAGGATGCCTGGTGGAGGTGGAGACAAGAGGGCTCAGTCATTCCAGGTAAGGAGCAATCTGTTCCTGGAGGCCTGAGAGCGCAAGCCCCTCCCACCCCCGTGCCGAGGCCACAGGTGAGCGGCCGGTGGCCAGAGCCCTACCTGTACCTCTGCTTCACGGACTGCTTCTCGGTGGACTTCCACACGTGGCCCGCGTAATACAACGGGAAGAAGAGAAAGTTCCAGTTGGTGGCGAACCAAGTAAGGGTGAAGGGCGCGTCGAAGGTACGGAAGGTGAGTTTGGCGAGCTGCGCGGCGCCTGCCCACGAGGCGCACACGCAGGCCACCACCGCCACGCCCCACAGGGTCTTCTGCAGCTGTGCGCGTGAGCAGCTCCAGCGCCGGCGGCTTGTCCTCCCGCCAGCCTCCGACCCCACTGGCGCCGGGGCCTCCGCCGGGCCCGGGGGCTCCCGGGGGCGCTCCTCCCCTGGGGAAGAGAAGGCGAGTTAAGCGGCTGCAGAGGCCTCGGGGTCATGGCCGGACACCTGGGGGCTGGGAGTTGGGGGTCCGGGCAGCTTCCTGGCCACTGTTCCTACCCGCTGAAGCCGGGCCGAGCGGGGGCGGCAGGCCGGACAGCATTAGCACGTCCCACCCCCTTCCCTTCAGCTTACCCTCCCACCTCCGGGCCCCAGCTTGTTGGACTTGTTGAAACTCAAGCCCCATCCCTGACTAAATTTTAACAGGTGACCTGTGTGCTTGGGTTTGGGAAACGCGTCTCCAGAATACGCAGGGTAGCAGGAATCACTGCGCTCGTAACTCTGGCAGCTGCAGAGTCCAGAGTGCTGCTGGGTGGTGGGCAGCTCTACAGCTGGGGCCTCCCACAGAGAGGACCGACATTGGCCTCCGAAATGTCCAGTGCCTCCACCGGGCTCTTTCCTGCCTGTTAGCGAATGCGAACGCCAAGATCCTCCTCTAATTCTGCGCGCTCAGCAAACACAGACCCCGCCCCTCAACCTGCCCAAACCAGCTTCCTGCAGATGGCTTCCAGCCCCATTTCCAAGCTGTACTTAAAAACCACAACCCACTGCAGCTCTTGTGTGAGAGGGACGCTCCATTATAGAGCTGCGTCCCTTTGGGGAACCAGGCCTGAGCCCCAGGCTGGGCTCTGCCTGGGTGTCCATGGGCCGTGAGAAGCTGAAAGGCGTTATTTTCCACTGTTTGCTTTTCATTTGTGATTGTGTGTGTGCCGGTCAGCTGGAAATTTAAACAAGAGCCATAGTTTTTGTCTGTGCTACCATGGGCAGATTTGGCTTTCCAGAAGGCAGCGGTCTTGCTTTTGTTGTGTCCTTCCTGGCTTGTAGCCAAAAGGAACACACGGGTGCCCAGAAGCCCTTTATTATAGGTACAGGAGGAAATGAGTGCCAAATATAATGGAGTACAAGTATTTTGTGAATATTGTTTAATTTTGTGGTCACTTGAATAACATACAAAATTTTTCATTCTTTTTGACACATGGGGGCCTAGGCCAATATTGGCCTAGGCTGGCACACTGCTTTAGGTCATGCTGTTGTGACTCGCAGGCCCAGGCTATCTTTCTTTTAGCCCCAGGTATATATACCTAAGCACTACAGACAGTGAAGGAGTGAGACAAAACCTGTTGGATGCCATCTCTGTTGTGTCAAACACATGATTTGCTAATATGGAATCTCCCTCTTTTTCTCCACGTGTACCCATCCTGGTTGGAAGGCTGAGATTTTGGCTCTCCTTTGAGCTTATGACACACTGTCCCTGCAGACAAGGAGAAGCAGGGGGCAGGGAGAGGCAAAGCAGAGTCTTTGGTCTGGTGCCCTCCACCAGGTCTTCTGGCTTGCTCAGTGTTCCTCACAGCTAGGGTGAATTCAGTTCCAGGCAGAAGTACCTACTTTTCAGTGTAGCAGATTACCTGCTAGTTTTACTTGGCTTCTGCAGCCTTTCATTACTGGACGGTGAGGGTGGGGAAATTCCTTACCATTCAAATCCCTGCCTTAAGAGTCTATGGGAGGAGGACTGTGGAGATGAAGACAAAGCCCACGCAAGAGTAAAATGCACCTTCACAGCAATAACTTCCCACTTTAGAGTGGTCTCCAGAGGAGGCTGCAGAAATTCTGGCTCACGGCATGCTTTTCCACTCACTGTTTTCATTTTTGCAAATCAAGCTCTACAACTTCAGAACTAAGCAATGATGCTATGTAGCTTTTATGATACAGAGAAAAATCACCAAATCATTTAATTTTATATTGCTAAAATGCATTTATGACTTTGGATTTAAAAAGTTATTCCCTAACTTTGGGACCTCTCTGGATTCTCTAGCCAAAGAACAATAAACATACACAAGTAAAAACACTCAAGCTTCAACTAAGTATGCTATAATTTAAGACTAACAACATGTAAGATAGAGCCATATTTTCCAAAGTATAATGAACTAATAGGCATTTCTAAGATAAAAGGTTCCATGATAAAGTTAGGAAAATATTAAGTAGAACTCACAGTTTCCTTTACTGTAGGAATATCCAGGGCCAATGGACTTCGTATGTTTCCAAGAAGCTGCTATAGAATGTACACTGGCCGTATTATGTACATGGGCAGCATCCCTGGTATGGACAAGCATGGCCTGGAACACTTTTTGGGGAACACTAGGCCCACTGGAGAAAAAACTAGTGAAATCTATTTCAGTGCAGAAGTCCCATTTCACCTCATCTAGGGCTCCTGCACAATAGTCACTTAGCAATTTCATTTCCTCTCTCATTTCTAATACCTCCAGCCATCTCTACCTCAGATGAATGAAAACTATTCTTTATGAATCTATTACAGAAATCCCGAGTAGCCAGGAGGAAAAGGGATCCCTGATCATCTTAGCCCTGGGACATCAGGCTGACACTACTGGCATCACACTGCTGTACTTTCTGTAGTGATTTTGTCTCTGCAGCTCACCCTGGAGTTCTCAACAGATCTCTGCCCCAGGATCCAGCAAAACTGGGATTGCATTGCGTTTTCATCCTGTGTTTGTTTCATTTGAGACTGACACTGTGGACTTTACGAGACTGTGTCCACGGACCCTCTGGGGGCGTTTCCATCTCTCAGAAAAGCCCTGTGAAGCATCTGCCCTGTGTGGTCTATGAACAAGTGTTGAGCATGATTACTGTTTTCCACGTTCTTCAGGAGCTGTGGTCATGATGAAATAGAGCTATGAAAGAAAGAATTACACAATGCTTAAACGTAAAGTGGGGAGATTGTGACTGCAAGTCTAGCAGGAATTGTGAGGGCAGGACGACTTGCGTGTGCTGGGTTATCAGTGACAATAATCAGAGCAGACGAGGCCTGAGCTGAGCCTCGTGGAATGAAAAGACTGAATAAAAAAGGAGCGAGGTCCAAAGTCATGGTTACATGCAACCAGCCCAGGGCAGTGAGATCTGAACTCTACTGCTTAATTCACCTCCACCCTGGTGATGGTCAATATGGAGCAGGAGAAACTGCTGGGTTTGCTGAGGGGACAGGAACAAACTCAGAGTTCAACTGAGCCTCCTTTATTAAGGAAATGCAAGGAACGGAGTCAAATTAATTCAGGAATATCTGTGTAGAGACACAAATGCGGTTAGCAGGCTATGTTTGTTCTCCAGTATTTGAAATGCAGAAGGTGCATCTCATACTATTGCAGGGTCTGTATCCATGAACTGTCCAATTTATACTCAAACAAACAGACTTTAGAAAAAGATTACAAAGAGGGGAGTGTCTCTTCTAAAAACCTTTCAAATCTCCAAATACAGTAGACTTCTCTTGACCTTTATCCCCCAAAGTGGAGGTCAAATGATGCCCGTGTTTGATTTTACTCCTTTATTAGAGCTGAAAGAGCCAATGTCTTAGAGAAATCAATACTGAGTTAGCTTTAATCTGCTTTCTGGTTCCTTTGACCATTAGTGCATGACCAGAAGTCGTGCACCTCTCCCCACTAGCAAGTCCTCCTTTGGGATCTCCTTGTACCCTACACTGTACTCTTGTACTACATCTAACAGTTCAGAGAGCAATGTAAAGTGGATGACATACTTTAGCCCAATATTTGTGTGACAGATGCTATAACCGTAGTTTTCAATCATCTTCCTGTAGTTGTGGCACCTCTACACATTCAGTTTGAGCTCTTTACTTTGCCCAGAAACACTGCTGCTGGAGTGGTTTCCACTGAGCAATTTGGAGCAAGATCTGTGTGTGTGTGCGTGTGTGCGCGCGTGTGTGTGCAGAAGAGTATTCTCTTGTGCACAGTGGCTATTCCCATGTGTGGTAAGGTGTACCCGCACCTGAGCTCCAGCATCCTCCTCAGCTCTGTCAGGATCCTGAGGGCTGCCAGGCAAGTTTCTGAATCTGCACGTCTGTCCTATCTCCTGCACAATCACATTTCTGTTTGTCTTCTGCAAGGGACAGATAAAGGATCCACACTCTAGGCAGAAGAAGTGGTACCTAGAGGCAGCGTCTGCTCAGCAGCAGGAAACTCTGGGCCAGAGTGAGGACCCTGGAGATCTTCTTTGACCATGACGTCATTTGAGGACCAAGGAAAATCCTTTATCTGTGAGGTGGCCACTGCTTTTCCCCTGTAAAAATGATGCACTTTGTGCTTTTTTATGTTTACTTAGTGAAAGTTAAACAATTTCTGCAGTGGGAAAGCAAGAAGAAAATCATTTGCACTCTCCTGAAGTTTCCACAGAATGACTCTCTTGCACGTTTACTAGAACATGAATGTTTCTTGATGAGTTCCTCTCCGAACAGGCAGACCCTAGCTGATGCCCCTGTGGAAATGTCTTCAGGGACAGTCCTGTATGTAGGGTAAAGAATGCTGAGTTGAGGCCAGAGCAGAGACACCACTGGCTGGTATGCCCCAAACTTCTCACAAGCACAGTAGATACCATTGTGTGGTGAGTGGGAGGGGATGGCTTTCGCCTGGCATCTATATCTACAAGACCCATAGTTATTTTCTTTCAGTTTTACTGAGGTATAATTTTCATACCATAAAATCCTATCATCTTATATATGGTTCAATTCTTTTAGTAAATTTACAGAATTGTGAAGCTGTCACCATCAACAGATTGAGTTCAGTTTTGTCACCAAAAATGAGTCCTCTTGTCTACTTGAGGCATTCGCGGTCCCTACCTCTATCCCAATGAACTATGAGCCTGTTTTTCTGTCTCAATAAATTTGCATATTGTGGACATACTACCTGACTTTACAGACTGTCACATCTGTCTTCTTCATTTAACACAATGTCTCCAGAGTTTGTCTTGTAGCACATGTCAGCAGCTTATCCTTTTGGTGACTGATTAATACTACACTGAATGGATACACAACATTTTACCTATCCATTTGTTTATTGATGGACACAAGAACTGCCTGCACTTGGAGGTACTGCCAATAATGCTGTTATGGGAATTCACATGTCGGTCTTTGTGTGGTTGTATTTATATTTCTTCTGGGTAGAATAAAGTTTTAGGCTACTCACCCACAAGTCTTTATTGAAAATGTACTTTGGGCCACAAAGCAGACATAATCTTTTCCTCGTATTACTTGTTTAGTACATGTGGCAGTATTTAGTGTATCTATATCTTAGAATACCATGTGGCAGTGTTTAGTGTGTCTATATCTTAGAATGTAAGGTGTCTCTAAGTCCATTCAAATAGGATACAGTTTGAAGTCATTCAGGGAACTGCAGTCCTCCTTGCCTTTTTTATTCCTAGACTGACCAGGGAAAGATAGGGCTTAATGAACAATTTCCCATTTATTGATTTACTAGATTTACCAATCCAGAGCTCTTATAAAATGAGGGGCTTGGAAGAAAGCTTTTGTTTATGGCTGTTCACAAATATAACTTATATCCTCAGAATGCACTGTGGGTTTTGTTTCTCTGTTGCCCTCATTAAATACTTTCTCAGTGAATTCATAGGTAGTGTGTCTTCTTTTTAAAGCAATGGTATGGAGGAAAGAGAAGGTGACTTGTGGAAGAGGGGGCCACATGTATCAGGCTCACATGTCCTGACTGTCTGAAAGCAACTCTCATTTCATATTTCCTGACCCATATGCCTACTTGCCCTTGCCAGACCATCCATATGGATTCCTGGTACACTCCCACTATTTGTACATGGATGAGAACCCAGCCATGCTGCTATCTTGCGCTGGTTCTAGGGGGACAGCTGGTGGTGTATCCTGGCTCTGGGCAAAGCAGGTGGAGAGGCCACAGGGAAACAAAGGACATGAGATGGTTCAACACCCAGGCTACACACACCCTGCCAGGGGCTGCCCAGTAGCTTTTCTTCCTCACCCTGATGGTCAATGTGATTATTCATCTTTGCAGAGTGGGCAGAAGAGACCTGAAAAGTTTTATGCCCATAAGTCAGTGATTGGCTGACATGTAGTTTCAATCAAGGTCTGATTCAAAAGCATCTATGAGAATGGAGATGTTGGTCCTTCTCCCATTTCAGAATTGATAAGGGCCATGTGCTGAGCACCTCAGTCAGGGCTGCCCTTCATGGAGAGGGGCTTTAGGTTTGCAAGAGACAGACCTTGTTTAAGTTGGAAGAGTCTAAGTATGGCTGGGACTCTGGGCTAGGATTTGCTGTCCTGGAAGCAGGGTGTTTTGGATTGAATTACTGTATTCCTCTCAAATTCACAGGCTGAAACCCAATGTGGTTGTGCTTGGAGATGGAGCCTCTGTAGAAGCAATTAAAGTTAAGTGAAGCAATAGGGTGAGGCTCTAATCTGACAGGATTAGAATTCTTAGAAGAAGAGATACCAGAGAACCTACTCTGTCTCTCTGTCTCAATGCACCACACTCAGAAAGAGGGTAGGTGAGGACACAGTGAGAAGACAGCCTGGTTGGTATAAGCCAGAAGGGAACTCTCATCAGAAACAAAATCTGCAAGCATTATAATCTTGGATTTCCAGCCTCCAGAACCAGGAGAAAACCATTTTTACAAAGCTGTGCAGCCAGAGGTACCCCTGGGCTGACACAGCACAGTGGGTGCTGCGCCTGTGCAGGATGTGGGTGACAAGCAGCAGATGGATCAGAAATCTGAAATGCTATCCTTTGGGAGTTGCTTGACCCTTTGTTGGGAGGTGATTGTTGGAGGCAACATGCATGCCTAGGAGAAAACAGCTACTGCAAAGCCATGTTAAAAAACCTTGAATTGGTATTTTGCACGGGAAATTTATTTCCTTGGTTAAGATCAAGATTTGGGAGATACAAGTATGAAGGCATGGTGGACAGCTTCTCCCAGACCTTCTAGAAGTGCTACCAGAGGCTCTTTGAGAGCTGGAGAGGGTTGGCCTCTGTCCAGCCCATGCTCCTGCCATCATCTCCAGCCCAGCATCAGACTCTGTACTGACATGTCCACCTCACACTCATTTCCTTGAAGGCCCTCTAATAACTTCCCTGTCTCAGTGATGTCACCTCATGCAGCAGACATAAGGCAATCCTAGAACTCCATAGCCCACAGTGATTTCCAGTTTCTGTGACCAGCTGTCATGGAGAAACTTTAAGTAGAGCTGCCTGTGCCATGGGGAGGAGGTGGTGCCTGCTCTTGGAGGGCAGGATAGCATGCTTCTGAGCTTGCCTGAAACCCATGTGCTCAGCGGGGGGATTGGCCTTAGTCCACATGCTTGGCCTGTCACAGCTTGTGCAGGCTCCTGTGACTTTACCAGGTTCATGGCCTGGAAACATCTTAGGGTACATACAGCAGGTGATCACCAGTTGCAGACCTGGCAATATCTTGGTGCTGGTAACAGCTCATATAGAAACCAAGACAAATGTGCAGCCTCTTTCTGACATTTTTTCCTATCAGGCAGTTAGCATGTCCACCTCCTTCTACTTCTACGTGCAGCAGAGTTCAGGTTACTAGAGCCCACATAGCAGCCAGGCTTACAAGAGCACAGATTGAACCAGGCAGGATGGTATGAAACTGTAATCCCACCGAGGCAGCAGGATCACTTAGGCCAGCAACATACCAAGCCTCATGCCCAAAACAACAAAAACCTATCCAAAAATAAACTCCAAAATAACAGCAACAAAGCCCCAAAACAGAATCCGTGAGCAGATGCCGTAACACAGGCACACACCTCCAGGAGAAAGCCCATCCCTGTGGACTATGACCCCTTCAAGGAGGGGACACTGGGGTCTTCTCCTGTGCAGAGTCTGGCACAGCAGACTCATCATGGCAGCACTGGGCAGCTACTGGGAAGGTGACACCTCTGGTTCCTCTCATCTCGGTTAGGCGGGGCATCAGATAAAAACAAGCGGGAAAATACAGCACAACGACAGCAAATGACACGAGCCATTTCACAGTTTCCCTGGATGAAAACACTGTTTTGTAAAATGCACTGTCAGTTCTCTGTAGTCTTACGCATCGATAAAGCAGGACTGGACTTGCTTGATCAAGAACCAATGTGGGTTTGGTCTGAAGGTGTTAAACATGAGCTCTCAGGCTTAATCCCCAACTCACAGGAAAACATTCTGTCCCAGAGGAGGTGACATGGCTGAGGGCAGCTCTAGGCGCCGAGGTTTAACATGCCCCAGGCAAGTTCACAGCTGAAGTTCACAGCTTCTCTCGAGGCCTGTTGCTTTTTGTTGTGCTCCCTCCTTGTCTGGGGCTCCATCAGGCCCAGTGGCTTCTGTTGCTGAAGATTCATGGAGCAGTTTGGGTTCACCTGGCTGGTCTTTGACTTCCTGCTCGGTTATCAAAGCTGTCCCCTGCAGGGGTGCCCATCTGCATGGCGCACACATTCATACATACGGTTATGCTTGTGCACGCTAAACTCCCTACTGTCCCCGGCCTCAGGCCTGCACTGGGCTGCCCTCTGCCCAGGCTAATGAGGGCTTTAACCAGGTAAACCAGTATCTGCTAATGAGTAAGCTACTCAATAGACTCAAACAATGTTCCTACTAAAACAGCCCAGGAAAGATCTATTCTAACCTCCTTTTTTCACAGAAAAAGTCCAGGCTCTAGAGGTAAGCAACATGTTGGATATATTAATTAGCTGGCCGGGAGCAGGAAGCAAAGTCTGGTGTCCAGCATCTCACCCGGCACTCTCCCATCCGAACCCTTTGCCTGAGCTACAAGCTATCTTAACCAGTGGAAATGTATCAGTTGCCAAAAAGGCTTTTAAGAATTAAATCTCATCTTGGCTCTCCTGACAGAGCTATTCTGAACTCTTTCCCACCTCTTCAAGCCTTCAGTCTCATCCATCATTCTCAGTGGATGATTCTGCATCCTACATGAGAGTGATCAAAGTCTCCTAGCCTAGGTCCTTCTGCTGACTTCCCTCCTCCACAAATCCACATCCCTGTGTCTGCCCATCATCCCCCTCGGCTCCTTTCCAAGGCTAACCACCCCCTTCCTCTCAGCCTGTACCTTCCTCCCATGCTTCTCTCCTCCTCCAGGCTACTGCTACCTCAGTCATCTTTCTCGTGGGTCTACCTGAGACCTGTTCTGGAATAGGCCTCCTTCCACCAGATTACAAAAATGCTTGATTTACACAAAAGATCTCCCTTCCCCTTAAGACGGCATAACTTCCCTTGCATCACTCAGCCAGGTGCCTGACAAAGTCCTGCATTTGCTTTCCTCCTTATCCGACAATTCACCCCTTACAATCTGGGGTAAGCAACCACTTAAAATTGTTTCTGCAAAATCACACTTTCTTGGCAGCATTTCACACATCATTCTTCATCACTGCTTAGTTCTAAAATGTCCTCCCAAAGTCTCACTGTCTCGAAGGTCAGTAGATACTGGGGGTGCTATATTCTCCAGAGGATTCATCCATTTGTAACTTTGGTAGCTGACTATGCTGTTAAAAGATGGGGCCTATGAGCCAGAGATTTAGCTCAGTGGTTCTGGTGCCTACCTAGCAAGCCAAGGTCCCTGGTTCAAGCCCCAGTGACCACAAACAACACCAGACATGGTGACTCACACCCACCAGCAATCAATACCACACCACAGTGCTGGGCGTGATGGATCATACATGTAATCCCAGCACTTGAGAGGCAGAGGCAAGAGGAGTGCTGAGTTCAAGGCTTTCCTGGGCTACATAGTAAGCTTAGGGTCAGCTTGAACTACAAAGTGAGACTCTGTTTCAAAAAAAAAAGATGGGGCTTAGTTGAAGGTGGGTCACAGGAGGTGTGTCCTGGAAGATTGTATTTTTGTCTCTGCCTCCTCCCTTCTTGCCTGCTTCCTGGCTACTAAAGTGTGAGCAGCTTCCTTCTGCCACACCCTTCCACCTTATCCTTTCGGCAGGTAGCTAGCCAACCATGGACTGAACTCACTGAAAACTGTGAGTCATAATAAATCTTTCCTTTTTTTAAAATTTTTAAATTTTTATTTATTTATATTTTTGAGACAGGGTCTTGCTTTGTAGTTCAGGCTGGCCCTGAGCTCACTATGTAGCCCAGGCAAGCCTCAAACTCAGCAATCCTCCTGCCTCTGCCTCCCGAGTGCTGGGATTACAGGCATGAGCCACCATGCCCGGCAAACCTTTCCTTTTTAAACTTTGCCACGTTGGATATTTTGTCCCACTGTTGGGAAACTGTCAGATACACCCTCCCTTGATTTTCTTTCCACAGTTTCCACTCTACCGTATCATCTGGTCTAGCTGTTCAGACCTCTCTTCTTCCTCCTGCATCTCTCTAACATGTGGCCATACTCTGCACATTCCCTGCTCATTCTCAACCCCCTGACTTGCCCTCAGACCTTGCCATTCCCTTCTCCCTCTTTCTTGCCCACTGTATACTGAGGCCTCAACCTTGATGTGTCTGAGTGTGACCCCTTTCCTTCTCACAGATGGCTTTCCCTTCCTTTTCTGCTGTTCTTGCTAGTGCTGAGACCATTCCTTGAGTTGTTCAGGCATCTGCTCTCTTCCCAGTCTTTTGTTCTACACTGTTGCCATAGTCTGTGGATCTGTCCTTTCTCTTATCCTTGTCCTCGCTGCAGTGGGTACAACTGTTAGAACATGGATGAACCACAAAGCACATTTTTCACAGAGCCAGTCTCTCAACTGCACCCTATTTGATGTCCTCACCTGCCCACTGCAAACCATGTTAGGACCTGCTACATAGGGATGGTGTGAGCATCAAACAGGGCAGCTCAAGGTCAAGGGCTCATGGCAAGCAGAAAAAAGCCTCATCAACACTGCTAGGACCATCAGGCCACATTCAGACTGCTGTGGCTGCTTCCTGCCATGACCCCTCATCTCAGCAAACCCTCTCTCCATCAGGAATTCTCAAAAGGTCTTCAAGGTGATGCACACGTGTGCATGGGCACACACACCAAGATACACAAGAGTCTCGGATCCGACTTATCACATGTGATAGGCTTTGGTAGTAAGTCTTTAGTAAAGACATATTCATTGTGGCTGATGAAACAGGGTTCATGCTCTGGTCTGAACACTGCTGCTATGTACAATTGTCTTATTTGCCCAGAATCAAGTGTGCATCTCTTCTCTTCTGGCCGCACTCCCTAGCTGTTCTAATGCATCTGGCTCTGAGGTTCTCAGTGCCTGCCTGTGGCCAGATGGTCCTAACTGTGCCTCTGCTGCATCCTTGGTCAACATGAGCTCTGGCCCCAGCAGCCACTTGCAGGTGTCCACTGTGTGCCTCCCCTTCCCAGCTCTGCTCCTTCTGCCAGGAATGCTAAATTCCTACTTCCCATCTGCAACTGCCATGTGCAAAGGTAACACCCCCATCATGCCAACCAGACTGTGCTCTCAGAAAAAGTAGTGTCAATGCATGTACAGTCACTGCCTCATATTTGGTGATGAGAAGAATTCTGAAAAGATCCTGTGGGCACATCTGGAACTGGTGTAGGAAATGGTGTCCTGTTCAGTTATGTCATTTTGCCAAAGAAGAGGGCAATAGTGGCAACACACAGGACCATTTGAGTCCCCTCAGAAATGAATCTACCTCATTTATTTTGCACTTTTTCCATGGAATTAAAAAATTACATCTTGGGCCGGAGGGTTAGCTCAGTGGTTCCGGTGCCTGCCTTGCAAGCACAAGGACCTGAGTTCGATCCCCGGTTACAACATATAATGCTGGGCGTGGTGGCTCATGCCTGTAATCCCAGCACTCGGGAGGCAGAGACAGGAGGATTGCTGAGTTCGCGGCGGCTTGCCTGGGCTACAGTGAGCTCAGGGCCAGCCTGAACTACAAAGCGAGACCCTGTCTCCAAAAAAGCAAAAAAAAAAAAAAAAAAAAAAAAAAAAAAAAAAAAAAAAAAAAAAAAAAAAAAAAAAAAAAAATTACATCTTCACAGATGATCTTTATTTGGATTTCTGATCTTTAATTCATTTCGGATATTTGCACTTGTTGGATGCTCTGTTGGGTCAGGGGCTTTTTACCTCTTTTGGCATCCCTCATACACCTGGATTATTCTCTTACACATATTAGCTAATATATTTGATCAGTACTCAGTGACTTTTGTCACTAAAGTTTAAGATGGAGGACCAGCCAAAGAGAGAAGTATTTCTGCACATAGAAAATGTTTGTCTGTGTGCTTCTTAAGAATACTGAGATTGGGCCAGCAGGGCTGGGTCTCCCTGTGGGTATAACTAAGCATTTCAGGACAAATATTACCCTAGTGACAGAGACAGTTTAGCCACAATACTTTGGGGGCAGCTGAGGCTACCCTATTCCCCTGAAGAAGAAGTACTAAGACTATTACCAACAATGATGGGTCCTCTGTGGTATGGTAGAGGTCAGACGACTGAGTCCTATTTCAGTGGGAGCTTTAGGGGGAAAACATTTACTGAGCACCTACAAAGTGATATACAATGCTGTAATTCTCTCACCCTCTCAGTCTTGTGAAGGGCTTCAACATGTGCAGCCAGGTGGTAAGGATCTTGTGCCAGACTTTTCCTCTGTAAAGTGGGATAACAAGGCTTGCTCTTCGTTTCAGAGGGACAGGGATAAAATAGAGCAATCTCCCATAGCTTAATATCTGCAACATGGTAGGCATGCATTAGAAAAAAATTATCTTCATTATTATGGGGAACATATCATCACCCTACTTTCATACAAGAGAAATGATTCCCAGAGAGCTTTAGTCATTAGCCAAAATCAATTCACCAGCATCAAAGAGGGCACTAAAGCGCCATTCATCAATTTCCAAAGCTGTCAGTCTTTCTATATCACTTATGAAGGCCTCTTGGGGAAACTCATTGTGCTCTTTTCCACTATTAATTCCCATTGAATGTAATTTTTTTTTTTGAGACAGGGTCTCACTTTGTAGTTCAGGCTGGCCCTGAGCTCACTATGTAGCCCAGGCAAGCTTCGAACTCAGCAACCCTTCTGCCTCTGCCTCCCAAGTGTTGGGATTACAGGCGTGAGCCACCATGCCCAGCTCATTGAATATAATTTTATTGAACATGAATTAGCTGC
The DNA here is from genome assembly GCA_004025085.1 of Thryonomys swinderianus. Lineage (NCBI taxonomy): Eukaryota > Metazoa > Chordata > Mammalia > Rodentia > Thryonomyidae > Thryonomys > Thryonomys swinderianus. The sequence goes on along the minus strand of PVIC010001794.1, from coordinate 63,696 downwards.
TACTCTATTAGAGATGTGCTACTGATCAATATTCATTGTTTGGTTTTGATAGGGAAGCCAGGAAAAGAACATGAAAGCAAGATATGTTGTTAGATACAACAGGAGACTCAAGAAAGTCCTCCTCAGTAGGCACTTTTAAGGCCTCAGCCCCTACCCAAGGCCCAGCCCCTTCGTCCTCATGCATCCTGGCCAAGCCTGTGCACACACTGTTCCTTCTCCCTGAAATAGCCTCTCATCTTTTCCATGCCTGACATGCTTTCTCACATCCCCCTTGCTTCATTGGTGACACCTCCACCTCAGGAAGACCGCCTCCTCAGTAGGAACTGAGCTCAGACAGGCCTGCTCCTCAGAAGGCCTTTGCTCCTCAGAAAAGCCTCCTCTCTGAAAAGGATCCTCTTAGAAAGTGAATCCTCTCCAAAAGGGTTCCTCTCAAAGACTCCTGCTCCTTGGAAGACTTCTTTTTCTTGGAAAGTCCTCCTCAGATAGGCCACCTTTTCAGAAAGGCTTCCTCTTGGAAGGATTCTTCCTCAGCAGGCCTCCTCCTTAGAAGTCCTCTTCCTCAGGAACACCTCCTGAGATTGCTTAATTTTCAGTTTCCCTGTGACCCTCTGTTCTTAGCTCTACCAGAACTTTCTACCTTTTATCTGATAATTTAGCTATCTATATGCCTCTTTTCTACAAGAATAAAATTTCTTTAAAAGAACAAAGCTAACACTGTTCACTGCTGTACCTCCAGAGCCTTGCTAAACTGTCACAGGACACACAGTACAGATAGATGAAGTATTTGCTCAAAGTAAATAAAGTCATCTTGTCCATCTTCCGTGTTTGAGTTTGACCAAGCATTGCATTTTCTATTTTTTGAGACAGGGTCTCACTTTGTAGTTCAGGCTAGCCCTCAGCTTACTATGTAGCCCAGGCAAGCCTTGAACTCAGCAATCCTCCTGTCTCTGCCTCCCGAGTGTGAGCCACCACACCCAGCTTCTATTTTGGTTTTAATATGTACCACACATGGTGCCTTCTTGCCTCCCCTTAGATAACACAATCTGAAAACTAATAAATATTCCTTGCTGGTTATATTCTATTCCTGAAGCCTGTCTGCCATTCATATACAAGCAGCCACACTATAGGAACCACCTTGCCATGTGCACCCAAGGCAAAACTGAAGGATTCAATACTTCCAAAGTAAGGACACAAGACACAAACTGCTTTAGAAAAACAGACTAAGAACCAAATGGCACAAAACCACCAAAGGAAAAAGCAAGGCTGAGAGACAGGGTTCTATGAGCTCAGGCATACCAAAGGCAGGTCCTTTCAGGCTTGACCTACAGGCTCTAACTTCTCTGCTTATAGTGACCCACCACAGAGGGACCTGTGCTTTCTCCTGCTACTCTGCAGGTGCTTTTAGACAGGGTCTGACAATGGCCTCCGACAGCAGCGAGGTTTGCTGAAGAAGCCACTCTGTGACTGGGGAAGGGGGAGTGCTGGCCAATAACTACTAAGCACCAACTCTCTACTGGGCATGAGTTTGATATACTCATTCTCCTCACCTCATCTCCCTCCCAATAGTCTGCAGGGATCTCTTGTTCCTTCTCCTTTGCTTCTGAGGAAACTGAAGTTCAGTGTTCATGCATACACAGTCAAACTGTTTAAGGGGCACAGTCCACTTTTAATCCTCCATCTGTCCAGTTCTTAGCAAGACCCACAGACATGAATGTGGAAATTTTGGTAAAATAAGCCATGTCCACAGTAAGGCAGTATGGAAGGGACACTCCACTTCACTGGAAGTGCCCTAAGGTAATGGGGGGGGGGCCCTCATTTTCATTCCCAGAAAAGCAACTTCAGGGTTGGATTAGGGATGACCTGTGCCTGGTATCACTCACCAGGCCCACAGCACTGCTTAGGTCACAGTAGCCAGCTCAGGGGTCTCACCACACAGTCGCAGCACTCTTCCCCTGAGCTCAAGCCCATCCTGTTTAAGGTAGGCTGTGGTGCTGAGGGGACACCCCACTGCTGGACTGGTGGCCCACCCTGTCTGGAGAGCAGATGGAGGAGGCACCTTCCCAGGATTATCCTGTGAGGGAATACATTCTGGGCTTCCCTAAGGGGGGAAAAATACTCCAACTCCCCTGCCCTGTTCACACAGCCTCTGGGCCAGGGCTGGAAGAGGCTTGAATTACATGCACCCCAGGAAAGGAGGGGTTTTCGCTGATTTCTGGTGTCCAAACCTGAGACCTATAGTGAGAGGAGGAGGTGCCCTGGTAAGAAACAAACCAAACGTCTTAGAGAAAAAAAAATGATGAGAAATAGATACATACTCGCAAACCAATGTCCTGGGAAAAAAGCATGGGGCTTGGGTCAGACAGTTCAGGACCCTTCAGCTCACCACCTGCGACCTGGAGGCCTTGGGTCAGTATGCCTGCCTTTCCCGGCCTCACAGACCTCATCTGCAGCTCCTGGAGGGCCACTGATGCGCTTCTCCAGACTGTCACGCCGCCTGGAGCCTCGGCAGACTTACTAAAAACAAGAGCTCAGGAGTAGACAACAAGGCCCCATGCACCTGGACGCCCGACTCCGGGGGTCAGCAGAGGTGAGCCTCCCCGAGTGCCTGCGCTACTGCCTCTCTGGGGGGGGTCCCCCCAGCCCACAGTGGGGGGCTGCCACCTCCTCTACCAGGCCCTCCTTGGGCTTCTGGCCAGCCGGATGAGCTCCGGAGATCCAGGCAGGGAAGTCCTTGCACAGCGGCCTCAGGAGAGGAGTTAAGGATTGAGACGAGTCCCTCTCTGCTGGAAAGCCAGGTCTCCTTCCAGGCCAGGGGTCTGGCTGCCGCGCCTGGGTAAGGCACAGCCTTTGCCACAGCCCCTCTTCTCTCTTTCACCCCCTCCCCCGTGGTGGGGGCGGCTCCACGCTGAAGAGGGACGGGATGGGGACACATTCTGGAGGCCTCTCACCTCCTCTCTCGCTCCCCGTGAGGCCAGAGAGGCGCCTGTTTACAGGCTGGAGCAGGGATTTTCCCACACCTGCGAGCCCCGACGTCCTTTTCGATAGTGGCCAGGGATGGTTTCAGAGCTGGGAGACGTGCCCAGCCTTCGCCAGGCTCCAGCGGCCCCTGTGAGAGCTGGGCGACACCTCTGGTCTGCCTGGTGTGGGCTCAGGCAGGGATGCGCCCGATCCGGGCCGCCCGCGGTGCCCGAGAGCTCGGAGGCACCCGGGTGGCCGCTGTGCCCCGCGGGAGGCTGCGGCTGCGGGCCGGTCCCTCTGCACTGCGGCCCGCGCCCGGCGCCGCCCCATTACCTTCCACTTTGGTGAGAGTCAGGACCGGACTGTTGCAGGCGCTGAGCGGGGCCACCCGGGCCGAGTGCTTCTTCATGGTGAGCCGGCCACCTCCGGAGCGCTGCCGCCGCCTCTCGCTACATCCTGGGGCCGGGCGGCGCGCCTCGGGCCCTGGGCCACGCGGCCTCCTCCTCGCCCCCCGGGCCGGGGCCCGGCTGCCGCCCGCTCGGTCTGTCGCCGCGCTTATTGCGGCGACCGCCCCGCCGCGCGCATGGTCCCCGTCCCCGGCTGGCCGCGCGGCGCTCCACACTCCGCACAGCCTCCGACTCCGCGCCGGGCTAGCTGCGAACTCCAACGTCACGTACGGGTGCGCTCCCCACGCCCACCGGCCCGCTCACCTGCTCCGCCCCCGCCCCGCGGCCGGCCCCGGGCCAGCGCCCTCCCGGCTCCCGCCTCCGGCGACACCTCCCCCGCTGGCCCTGGACAGGGACAGCGCCTCGGAGAAGACCCCGTGCTCTCCAGCCTCAGGGTCGCAGAAGTGTGGCCGGGAGAAGTCACTCCTCCCCGCGCCCTCCGGAGTTGTTCTGTGAGGGGAGTCAGGTGAGCGCATCTCCCTGCAGCTTCACGTCTTCCTGAGTAGAGTGGAGCAATATTTTGTCTGGGCCTGTGGACAGACTGCTGTGTTTGGGAAAGACAACGTCCACAGAAGCAAAGCAAATGCAAAAAATAACGGCCTAAGGCGCCTTCGGGGTCAAACTTCTGGGAGGAGAGAGGGCATCCCTCCTGCCCAGGAGCCAGGCAGGTCCCAGGACCTTGCTGCAGGGAGGTTTTTCGGCCACCACTTGCCCCGTGGGCTACTGACCAATGTGCCTGTCGTTACTGGCTGGAAGATCCCTGAGTGACCATCAAGTCCAGAGGGGTGTTTGTTGTTAATCCTCAATAGGGTGTTGTCAGAGGGGGCCTGCCATTCACCCTATAAGTAGTTTTCAGAAGGCTCCCAACTCTAAGGTGTGTAATACAATGAAATTTCACTTGTATGTCCCAAATGGTTCTGGTCCCAGCCTCCACTGGGAATCTGAACATTCTCTTGCTGGTGACAACCATCCACCTGTACCCTCCCGCGTGCTGACAAAGGGGCAGGGCTCTTGTCAGGAGAGCTCTAAAGGGAGGGTAGACCCTCCCACAGGCCAGGCTTCTCCGGGGTGCTATCCCAACACCACACCCGAGACGTATCCCGGTTCTTGCAGAGCCCTCTAGTGGTCATCTCCGCTGCAAGCTTCCTACAGGAAAGTTGTCCCAGGGACTGTAGTGAAGATGCTAAAAAGGAGCAGTTTCTTTCGTTGGAAATAAGTTTAGAGCAAAACAATGTCACATTAGATAGTAAAGAAATCCTGGTGGTTGCAAAATCATACTTCCACATGTTGTTCATAAGTCCACTAGCAAATATTTACTGTAGACAAATATGACATCACAGTGAACCCATTTTTTGTTTTTGGGTATCCAACATTGTTACGTGTTTTACAGAAATCATTGCGGTGTCTATTGCCAGAAGTTCTAGGTCACTGTGACCTTGTTTTATAGATAGGAAAGCTGAAGCTAAGAGAGGGAAAATAGAATGTCCAAGGTCACGGAGGAAGTGGCATAGAAATGTAGATTCAAGTCTCCATAAGCCTGAACCCATCACCACTATACCCTTTTCTTTCTCACCATGCATGAGATGGAAGCTTTTCACATAATTAGTTCACGTCTGTGAAGGATACATTTGGGTAATTCACGACCACTATGCCTTCCTGTGTGGTTCACCCTGCTTCTGTGTCTGGGTGCTCCTGGGGGCTGTCTGGGTGCCTCTCCACGTTTGCACTACTAGGCAGGTCATCATGAAAAGCGCTGAATAAACTTTTTCTGCTTTAAAAACATTTCCTTTCTTGGGCTGGAGATTTAGCTCAGTGGTTCTGGTGCCTGCCTCACAAGTGCAAGGTCCTGAGTTTGATCCCCAGTAACCATATACGATGCTGGGTATGGTGACTCACACCACCAGCAATCAATACCACATACCACAGTGCTGGGCATGGTGGCTCACGCCTATAATCTCAGCACTCGAGAGGCAGAGACAGGAGGATTGCTGAGTTCAAAGCTTGCCTGGCCTACATAGTGAGCACAGGGCCAGCTTAAACTGCAAAGCGAGACCCTGTCTCAAAAAAAAATTCCTTTCTATTTATTGCAATGTTCTGTATAAATCAAATAGTTAACAATTAAATACTGTTATTGCTAACTTCAATCATTAAATAATCATTTCCTAGTTTTTCCTTTTTCCCCCTGCAATTTACTACAGGAACTTTTGGTGCTTGGAAGGTCACTGCCTCCTCATGTCTGTGAACTTGTGCTTCCTGACTGTCATCTGGATCTCTCTCTTTCATTTTATCACAGTGTGGTGTTTCAGTCTTTCACTTTCTCAACTTTGAGTTTCTCTCTCAACTTGTATTCCAATTGCAGTAAAACAAAACAACACACTCACCCCAAACCTCTAACTTCCACAGAACTTCTCAGGCTTCTGAACTCAGTTTTGTGTCCGATTGACCTTGGCAATACTGACACTCCTTAGGGCACCCTTCCTTCAGAAAGCGGCATGTGGCAGGTATCCCTACTTTAAAACCGACGTGAAGTTATCTTCTAGGAGGTTTGTGGTATACTGATACGTGAGTGCACACTGGTATTTTGAGAATTCTAACCTTTTTTTGTTGTTGTTTTTTGGTTTTTTTTTGCTTTTGAGATGAGAATTCTAACCTTTTAAAATTCCACAGCCAAGAACAGCTAGAAGGTTACCCAAGCTCTCCACTGAATAAATCAAATCTCAAAATTTGTAATAAAAATAATATTTCTTCTAAGGATGAGGGAAGAGATTCCTGAAGGATTGCTGAATCACCAATTGAAACAGCATTATGTCACTAATGTGCAGGTCTGAGGATGGGCCATTTAACCTCTGAGCCCATTCATCCTAGCACAAGCTGATACCTAAAGGGTATCTATCACTGAGCACCTGTCGGTCTTAAATGTAGTATTATAAGCATTTGTTTAAACACGGAGTTGGGGTGAGTTTTCAGATCTCCCTATCGCATAGCTCTTCCTTGAGATCTAAAAATATTATGTGATGGTTCACTCAGCAAAGCCCAGTGCTCACTCGGCCTGCATGAGACAATGGCCAGACACCTGTTCTTTGTCACTAAGCCCACTCTTGTTTGCTCATTTTTCATTGATGTGGTTAAGGAGTGGACAGGAAAATGGACAACATTCTGGCTGGCAGAACTACGCAGAGTATTGCTGTCTAAATATTGTCAGACCGGCTGTGTAGACACAGAGAGTAGCACACCTTGGCACAGAACTCACATGCCGTCTGCATGGATCTTCCTGCTTGCCTCTTCTTTGTTCCCCATGTGCAAACCAAAGAGGAGAGAACAAAGGAGGTGTCTCAGGAAAAAAAGGGAGATAAAACACCAATTACTCCAAGGGGCTAGTGAAACTGCACTCCATCCCTCAGGGCAGGGCCCAGCCGGGGCTTACCAGGCTGTCAGCTTAGGGCCTGTCTTTCTCCCTGTGTCACCCAATCACCTGCTTAGGTCTTTCCGGACCAGCTCACAGTCTGCTGTCCATGAGGGCTGGAGTAGTTTACAAGCATCCATAGCTCCATCGCATTATTCTGTTTGCTGGGATTGAGGGGTAATTATGGTCCCTTGAGACAAACACGACATGTCACATGTCTTGCACAGCACGCAGCAGTTTGGGTTTAAACTCAGGCTTGGCCAGTACAAAGTGACCAAGCTATAGTCGCCATGGTCTCTGCCAGCCTTATGCTTTCACCTGGACCAAGTAAATCTGACATAGCTCACTAGCAACTTGCAACTCTGCTTCTTGCTTATGGCAAAGCAACCTTGTTTTTATCTGCTGAGTTAAATGTGGTTTTCAAAACAGGTTTTACTGCTAAAAGAACCTTTAGAAAACCATCAACTACATCTCTTGGATCTTTGTGGGCTTCAGCATATGGTGTATATAAAATTACTTTCCTGGATATGACAATTGTCATAGTCTCAAATAACCTTAAGTGCACACTATCCTTTAGTTAGTTAAGTAGTTCTTGCTTATGTGATTGTCTCAATTTTTTTAAATTTATGACTTAATTAGAAATGGATTTTCCATTTGTCAGAAATAGTATGTGAAAAGGTGAATTTGACCATTTTAAATCATTTTCTATCATTGAAAAAGGATGACTATGATCAACTGATTCATTTTTATTATGGTGCACTCATGCCTTATAACCTGTATGGCTTGAAAAAACTGTTAAAATTACATTCATGGTGCCGGGTGTGGTGGCTCACACTTGTAATCCCAGCACTCGGGAGGCAGAGACAGGAGGATTGCTGAGTTCAAGGCTTGCCTGGGCTACATAGTGAGCTCAGAGCCGGCCTGAACTACAAAGCGAGACCCTGTCTCAAAAAAAAAAAAAAACATTAAAAGAAAATTACATTCATGATAGGTTATGTGAAGACTTTTACTTAAAATGTTCAAAATAAGTAATAAAAGTTTTAAATCCAGTTAGGGTTTTCAACAGTTAGAAAACAGACCATTTCAATTAATTCACTGTGAAATATCAGCACTGCTTTATAGTTCTTTCCCATACCAAGCAGTAAGAATAACAAATTATTTTTGTGGTTACCAGTGCTTAAAATAATCATATCAAGTGGTTCCAGGAACCAGTTAATTTGCATGTAGCATTCAGAAGCTTCTATAGTGGACTGACATTGGCATTTCCAGTAGGCAAGTCCAAGGGTGACAAAGCTGAGGACATCCTGTGCCCCATGGCTCAGCCCCTCTACAGGAGCAGCTGGTACTCTTCCAAAATTCCAGGTACAAGGACTATCAGACTGAGCCCTTGGGGGCCTTCCCTTTCCTCCAAATGTCCCTTCTTCTTCCCCAGGCAGTGATGTGCATGATAAGGAAAAACTCAGATGCATCAGAGGCTCACTAGGTTTCCTCTTCTTTCTTTAAGCAACATCAAGGTGGCATAACTCTACTGAGGCACAACTTTTCAGACATATCCCTTGGCCCCTCCAGATGACTTGGGTGCCCCACAATGATGATATAATAGTTGGGTCTTCTCAAGATCATGGTGAGCAAAGGTGGAAGCAGAGAGAAGGGAGAGGGAGGGTCTGTCCTTCCCCTGTGACTACTAGTGAGGCCCCGCCCAGTGCTCAGTGGCTGACACCAGCTGTTGGCTGGTGGTCTGAGGTGAGTGTGTGGGACCGGAACCCTGGGAGGCCAGCACAACTGGAGTACAGGCTCTTGGGATGGGACCCCAGGCACGTGGAGGCTCCCTTTCCCAGGTCCTCCATGAGATCTAGCTGGTGGCCAGTGTAAAGTGTAAAGAAAGGAGGGCCCAGGGACTAACACAGGGAGACCCGTAGAAATGATATCCCCTGCTGATCTGCTTCCACAGCCCTTTCCTCAGTGTCATTTGGCACAGGATAGGGACAGGGCCTGTGAACAATATCACTGTGGCCAGTTTACCCTCTCATACTTAACCATCTTATCTTTAAAATGGGATAATACGTGTAGACCTTCTAGTGCTGTTGTAAGGATTAAAGGAATCAATGTATGTAAAGTGCTTGAAATAGTGTTTGGTAAATAGACACAATACATGGGGTCATTATTCTATTCTCTCACATGGAGTCCTGTGAAGGGGTGGGCCACTTCTGATGCATCACACCTCTGGTGTCTCACACAGCACGTGGCCTCTGCAAGAGATGTTGAAAGCAGAAAGGATGAAAGGAAAGGAGAGAGTGAGTATATGCCGGAGGTGTCTGCTTCCCTCTCTTCTTAGCCTGTCCTCTGCTGCCCACATGGTACAGGAGTGAGGGAAACATGCTAGCTATAAATTGCTCCAATCATGTCTCCACCTCTTCCCAGCTTGATCTTGGAGAAGTGTTTTTGGAGATGGAGACACCGGACTCAAGGTGAGGAGAGGGATTTGATGCCACTCAGTTCAGAAATAGCTGCTGCTGCTGGTGTCTAAATGACTCACGCGCGGCAGCTGGCCACTACCCAGAGTCTTGGGCTCTTTCTCCTCTGCGTGGTGGAAACTAGAATACTGACCTATATCAGATCCTTGGCCAGTCTGGAGCCTGATACCTAGCTGATGTTTGCTTCCAAGGGTGAGTCAAGGGGACTGGGAAGATCAGCCCTGCTTACAGAGGAGACAGATGTCTGGGTTATGGCAGCATCTTGCTGCTGCTCACCCCTTGTTCTTGAGTGCAGGAGTGGCAGGGATGTGAGATGTCTCCTTCCACAAGGACCTTGGAGGTTCAAGTCAGACACAGAGGCCTGTGCACCTGCAGAGTCCCTGGGCTCTCTAAGGGTGGCAGCCACCTTCCACCTGGCCCCAGAGTCCTACGTGCTCCTGGGTTGGCAGCCTGAAGCTGTCAGCTTTGCCCAGGACACTGTGTGATCATAGGTGAAGGAATGAAAGACTGACTCTGGGAAGTCACTGTGTGGCAGCACAATATTTTTCAGGCCGAAAATTATGAAGAAATAATTGAGTCTTCCTCCCATGAACATGAGCATTGAAGACAATGTCTTTCCACCTTGTTTCTCATGTGGGATCTGTTGCCTTATGGTGTTGACTTAGGTCATTTGAAGACACATGTATGTGTATGAAGGTGCACTAGTTGCTAGAGGATTGGGAGGGAGCAGGGAGGAAGGGAGAGAGAGGAATAGAAAGAGAGAGGAATGGACACAAAGAGGGAGAGGGAGAGGGAGAGGGAGAGGGAGAGGGAGAGGGAGAGAGAGAGGCAAGGGAGAGATGATTGAGACAGAAAAGAGAGATTCAACAATGTAGTCCAGTTTGAACAGTACTTCTCACTCTTTGCCAAGTCCTGTGGAAATCCTGGATTGTTCTCTCTGTGGAGCTACAAGAGAAGGTTGTATCGATGGTGGACAGGAAAAAGAGGAGAACAGGAGACTGGAGAGGCACACGCAGGCCAAGATGTCCATGGAATCCCCAGAAACTCTCCCAAGCTCCCAGGATGGGGATGGAGCACTGGACGTATGTGTTTGGTTCTTAAAATTACACAGCTGGTATCAAGGTACTTCTGACTTGTGGACTCTTAAACTACCTTCAAACAAAGAAAAGATCTCCTTAGGGCCTTTTGCAAAGGCAGGCTTGTCACACTCTGGAGCTGAATCGAAGTAGGGCCTTCAGATAGGAGAAAGTATGTACGAGCTTTCTGTTACAGCTCATCATACAGTGGTGAGCTGCTCAGTTTGAACCTTCAAAATCATCTTGTGCAAATCTATTTTGGAGCTTTAGTTAACTCTTATTTCTATTTTAAAAAAACATTATCCTTGGAAATGTCATATACTGATGATACTGAAAGTTGATGATATAGACCAAAACTCTTAAAAGTAAGAGTTCATGGCCTGTTATTCACTATTTCCATTTCAGGATTTTCTTCCTAAGGGAAAATCTGATGATTACACAGATGTTCACCCAATCTTTGTTCCTAGAAACAGATTGGAAATAAACTAAATGCTCAGCAACAGGAAAATGACAGGTAACGTGTGTGTGTGTATTTACACAAAAGAAGGTAATAAAAAACTATACAACAACACAGGGGAAATAGGAGGAAAGTACAAGGCATATAATTTATATCCAACATGATCTGTATGAATGTCACATACTCCTGTCATATGCCTATCACGTTGCACTATTCAAAATATATATTATCTGTATCAGTTTATCTCATTTAGCCAGAAATAACTGAATAGACAACCTCCTACTTTTGGCTTTTTAACTTTTATGTTTTATTGGTATTGCCAGTAAAAACCAATGTGATGACTTGTTCCTTGACAGTCTGCTAACAGCGAAGGCTGTCTTCTTGTAAAAGTTCCAGCCACAGGGGATGGTTTAGGGCTTTCTGGGGCTCAAAAGGTAAGATAGAGGCAAAAATGTGTCTTTTGTAAGCAGGTGCCACAGTTAACAAAAGCAGGAAAAAGTTTTCATGCACAAGCATGTATAAGACAAAGCCAGACTGAATTTTGTTTTAAAAAAGACAGTTTTATTCTGTCTTAAATTTTTGAGGCTACACGTTCAAGTTATTGCATCCCCATCTTCTTAGAAGCGCGTTTATTCTAGCACCAACTGTAGATGTCCACTCCTGTCTTCCGTGTACACTCCTGGGGTATTTTGTTGTCTCTTGTCCTTTGACATTTTTCTGGCTGTAGAATTTTCAGGACTTGCAGGTCATGAAGCAGAGGAGCATCTGGCATGTTAGCAGAAGTGCCATAGTACAGGGGCCATGTCCACTGGGAGCTCCAGGGCCTCCTGCATCCGGGCACTTTCCTGCAAGCTGCAGCCCTCCATCAGGAGAACAGGCTGGTGGCTTTGTCTTTCGGTTGCTTATGTAGGATTCCAAGATGCCTCTATCTTTGTTCAGTCTCACCACAGCCTCTCCCTGTCCTCTTCCTTACCTCCTCACTCTCGCTGACACTTGAGGTAATTTTGTTTCTGTTTCATTTTATTTGTGGTGCATCTTCACACTGAGTTACAACCTTGGCCCTTTTTATTTCTTATTTTGAGACAAGGTCTCATTAAGCCACTAATTACCTAGGCAGGGCTCAGTCTTGCAATGTTCCTGCCTCAGCCTAACAGACTGCTAGTATTATGGGTATGCACCATGCCCAGCCAATATGTGATTTTGGTTTTGGTTTTGCTTGCACATGTGCATGAATGGAAAGGCTATAGTGCCAGCATCTGACCTACATGTGAACACAGGGCATCTCCTTGTGTCTGAATGAGCTTGGGCACCCAGCCTCTCAGAACTATAGGAAACAAGACATCCAGAGGCATTAGTGCCGTGAAGAGCCTGAACCTAAGCCCCATAGTGGGGAGAAAGGCAGAAAGACCCGCAAGTGCTGTGTTTGTACCTGTCAGTGCACCAAGCACAGGAATCAGCTTCCAAGCACTGGTTAGATATTCTTGGGTTCAGGTTTTATGAATGGGTTTTTTGGATCCCTATTATACACTATTTATTAATAGAACTATTTCAGAGAGTAGACTTATTTGGTTTGAATGTTAGAGCTCAAATTAACAAACCAGACACCATTCAATAGCCCTGCTCCTTTCCTAATTTTATTTCCTTTTCACCACTGAAAACATGCCCTATCCATTTTTGTGCACCTTAACTCCTTCCTTAAACCAATCCTTTTGTAAAATGACAAAGATGGGGAAAACTACTTCCCCTCAAACAAAAAGCATCACCAAAAATAAATTATCAGGCACTCATTTCGGTATCACACTCCTGCTCAGAGAGGTAGGGAAGCCAACTTCGAAATTCTGTGCTGAGCTAGTGACAGGCCACACTTGGAAGAAGCTCCTGGAATTTCGTTTTACCCTTGGCTTCTTATTTAGAGTGAACAGACATCAAATGCTCTATAGGCGGCAGGATCCTAATTTGGGACCAGTCATAAGCTAAGAAGCATCTGAGATAGGAAGAATGGCCACAGCTTGAAAACCTGTCTTCAGCGGTGGCGTCCTCAGAATTGAAGGCACCTGTGACGCTCAAAGCATGAAGCGCTTCAAATGAGCAGGGGATTTGGCTCAACCACCCTGGGAGCTCAGTGGAGCTGCCAAATACCCAAACTAAAGCTGTTTGCTTTACAAGAGTCACGAGCCACCTTCACTACAAAATATTCATCTATAACCCTTCCCAGAAATGGTACAGAAGAACACAGATTTGTCTTCACCCCCAGCATAATATTCATTTGTAGGGAACTTCACTATGAATGTAAATGGCAGTGATCGAATGTTACTGGAATTCTGAGTAATTGAAAGACCTGGGTGCAGCTCACAGCCACAGGCTTTTCCTATTTTGGAGACAGTGTTCTCTGCATGTCGGTGGACTCTGGGTATAGCTGCAGATCACATTGGGTTTCTATCAAGGGGACCTGGACATGAGGTAGAAGCACAGACTGTTGGAGATGCAAAAGGTTTTGGAAACCATCTAATATGTCATCCTAAATTTGGGGCAGGAAGGAACAAAACTAAGAGGATGATTGAGAAACAAAACACTATGGCTATTCTGGGAAAGTGAAATAGAAGCAACCTAAATATACCTCCAGAAATGCACAGCCAGCCTAAACGACAAGTGCTGTCTTGCAGCTGCAGCTACCATGAAGCTGAGAGTGTTTCAGATCGATGGAACCTGCCTACAATTCAGATACTCTTCTCCAGGAGAAAGAGGTCATTCCTTCTTGGATTGAAATTAAACTTTGGACAAGACTCAAGACATTTCTAGTACTTCTAGAGTAACTTTGTTTTCAGGAGAAAAAAATCCGGCCTCTAGGAAACACACACACACCACAGCACACACACACACACACACACACATCATCATCATCATCATCATCATCATCATCATCATCATCATCATCATCATCATCATCATCTTCGGAAACCAGGAACAACATGAGAACTTCCTAGCACCAGGTGGAAGTTTTTTGAAGATGCAGGACTTGTGAGAGGTGGTGGCAAGTGGATTAGGGCACTGTCAGGAAGGAAAGCTTGAGGCACAACAGCAAATTCAGTCTTCTCACCATGAATTAGTATTAGGATATAAATTTGTATCTAGAATATAAAGAGAGCACTTATAATTCAATAATAAGGACCAAAGAGCACAGTTCAAAATTGAGCAAAGAATTTGAAAAGATTGTTTTCCAAAGAAGATATACCAATGGACAATAAGCACAAGAAAATATGTGCCACCTTGTGATTTGTATCAGTATCAGTAGAATGCAAATCATGTCCACAGTGAACACAGGGGTGCAAACATCTTGACAACAGACTGACTTTAGTTCCTTTGGATATGCACCTAGACACAGACTTGCTGGATTATATGGTAATTCTGTTTTTAAGTTCTTTGAGGAAACTCTATATTTTTCAAAGTGTTCTGATAGCACTATACAAGGGGACCCTTTCTCCATACCCTCACAATACTTGTCATCAATTACTTTTTTTTTTTTTTTTTTGAGTCTGGCTTTGTAGTTCAGGCTGGCCCTGAGCTCACTATGTAGCCCAGGCAAGCCTCAAACTCAACAATCTTCCTGTCTCTGCCTCCCGAGTGCTGGGATTACAGGTGTGAGCCACCATACCCAGCACTGTGGTATGTGGTCCTGATTGCTAGTGGGTGTGAGTCACCATACCCAATATTGTTGTATGTGGTTACCAGGGATAGAACCCAGCACCTTGTGCTTGCTAGGCAGGTACTGGAACCACTGAGCTAAATCTCCAGCCCATCATTTACTTTTTTAAAAATCATAATTATTCTAATAGGCATGAGGTATGGCTGTGGTTTTAGTTTGCATTTCTGTGGTACTTAGAGAGTTTGTTAGAAATGGGATTTTTAATTTACTTGTTTATTTGTTTTGTGCTGGGATTAACACAGAACCTTTGCATTGAGCCTCATCCCCAGCCTATTTTTTATGTTTATTATGAGACAAGTCTTGCTAGATCACAAGTTGCCCAGGCTGGGCTGGAACTTGTGGCCCTTCTGCCTCAGCTCCCAGAACAGTCATTTGTACACTTTACTTTGAGAAATGTTTAAGTCCTTTGCCCAACCTAGAAGTTAGATTATTTTCTTGTTATTGAGTTTTTTGAGTTTCTTATATATTTTGAATCATTATCAGATGTGTGTACTGTAAATATTTTCTCACATTTCATGGGTTATTAGCTCTTTATTATATGATGATTTCCTTTGTTGTATAGAAGATTTTTAGTTTGCTATAATCTCTTTGGTCTATTTTTGCTTTTTCCTTTCCCTGTTCTTTTCCAGTTCTAGCCAAGAAACCTAGGCCAATGTTACAGATATTTCATCCTATGTTTTCTTTTAGTAATCTTACAGTTCAGGTCTTATGTTTAAATCTTCAATTCATTTGGAATTATTTGTGTGTATGGTATTAGCTAAGAATCTTTTTTATTTTTGCATATGGATATCCAGTTTTCCCAGTACCATTTATTGAAGAGACTATATTTTCCCCTTGTATGTTCTTGATAGCTCTATTGAAAATCAATTGACTATAAATATTTGGGTTTATCTGTGGCTGTCAGTTCTGTTTCACTAGTAAATGAGTCTATTTTTAGGCCAATACGATATTGTTTTTATTTTAATAGCTTCATATTTTGAAAGCAACTAGTGTGATACTTCTAGCTTTGTTCTTTTTGTCAAGGCTGCCTTCACTACTTGGAGTGTGGTGACCACAGTTAGTAACAATGTGATGTATTTAAAAACTGCTGAAAGAATAAATTTTGTATTATTGCCCCCAAAAGATAAGTTACTAAAATGGTGAAGGTTAACTAATTTGATTTAATCCTATCACAAATATGCATGGATCAAAGCATCACATTGTACCCTATAAATACATACAATCATACTCAACTAAAGAATGAATTTTTTTTTTTTTTTTTGAGACAGGGTCTCACTTTGTAGTTCAGGCTGGCCCTGAGCTCACTATGTAGCCCAGGCAAACCTTGAACTCAGCAGTCCTCCTGTCTCTACCTCCCGAGTGCTAGGATTACAGGAGTGAACCACCACTCTTGGCCTTGTGGTATGTGGTATTGATTGCTGGTGGGTGTGAGTCACCACACCCAGCATTGCATGTGGTTACCAGGATCAAACTCAGGACCTTGTGCTTGCGAGGCAGGCACTGAAACCACTGAGCTAAATCTCCAGCCCAAGAATAAATAATTTTAAAAACACAATGAGATACCACCTAATACCTACTGCCATTAAGAATCAGAAAGGCATATAATCAGAAAGGCTGGTGACAGCAAATGTTGAAGACAGAGAAGATAGAACCTATACACTGTTGGTATAAATGTACAGTGGTTCAGGCACTTTGGGAAACAATCTGGTAGTTCCCCTAACAGTGAAACTGATTTTGACTTATAGTACCCAACAATTCTACTTCTAGGTGTGTATAGAAGAGAAATGAAAACATATGTCCATTGAAAGACTCGCTTGTGAATGTTCATAGTAGCATTAATCAAAGTAGAAACATGCCAACTGTCCATCAACTAGTGGGTGCATATTAAAATGTGGCTTATTGCTACAATGGGCGATTAGTCATAAAGAAGAATTACTGATATGTACCACAATGTAGATGGACCTTGAAAACATCACACTAAGTGACACAAGCCAGACATTAGAAGACCACCTGTCTTATTATTGCATTTACATGAAATGTCCAATATTAGGCCAATTTATACAGATAGAAAGTAGATCAACATTGCAAGGGGATGAAGAAAGGACAACTGGAGGTAACTTCTGATAAGTATGTTTTTTGGGAGGGGTGATAAAATGTTCTAATAATAATTGTGATGATGGCTTCATAACAGAGAATATGGTTGAAAACATTAAATTGTATATGTGCATAGGTGAATTGTGGGGGCTGGGGCTTAGATATCAATAAAGCTGTTATACAAAATAACTCCTAATGCCTGAGATAAAAGTATACTCTGAAATACGGTCACACATATCCATTGTTATCTTTCCATTAAACAGTGAAGTTTGTCACAAAATATTAATAGGGTTAGGTTGCATTGCAGGTAACTGTAGGATTATCATTCTTTTTTAAGATTTTATCTTTCTTAAGTAAATACACACTAATGTCTCATTTGCTAGGGAAGTCTATGAAATACCAATCACTTCTTTCAGTTCTGCTCTCAGCCAAGGACAAGGCATCCACATTCTGGGTTCAGGAGTACTTACAAAGTGCCCCCACATCATGGTTAAAACAAGGAATGTTACGGGCTACTATAGATTTCCAACAGAATTTCTCTGGTCAACATTTATCCTCTTTCTTATGTATATTTTCATTAAATGCCAAAGCAAAAACCTGTTCTCCTTCCTAAGTGCGTGGACTTCTTATAACACATCATGATTTTTTCCTTCCAGAAAATCCAAACACCTGCTCCTTCATGAAGACATCCAGAGTTGGCTGCCACCCCCGGCCAGGCCCCTGCCTCCTACTCAGTTCCCCCGACATCATCCCATACCTGCTTACAGTGTTCAGGCTCATAGATAACACCCAAAAATGAGCCTGTGACATGTCCCTTTTGCAAAATCCATGATGACCACACATGGGACAGTCCCAAGATTTTTTTTTTTCTTTTTTTGAGACAGGGTTTTGCTTTGTAGTTCAGGCTGGCCCTGAGCAAACCCGGAACTCAGAGCAATCCTCCTGCCTCTGTCTCCTGAGTGCTGTGATTACAGGTGTGAGCCACCATACCGGCACTGTGGTGTGTGGTACTGGGGATTGAATTTGGGATCCTGTGCTTGCAAGGCATACATGGGAACTGCTGAGCTAAATCCCCAGCCCCCAAGAATTTCTAAATACCTTAAAAAGGAGTAAACTTTTTCTAAAACTGAAAGCCCTGAATGAATTATTTGTTGATTTCTTTGGTGTAAATACTGACACCATAGTCGATTTCACAGTTGACTTCCAAAGTGATGTCAATGAAAAGGGAATTCAGAAGATATACACAAGTGACTCTCATGAGCTGTGTCACATCATAGTACATTTAACGCTTCATGTGATAAACATCAGTACCACCCATTCCAGTGATCACAGAGGCAGACGTGTCAGGGTATATCAGGAAGTGAGCCGAGCACAGATTCCTTCCTACTCTTGAAAAACCTCAGTTCTCCACAGGTGCTCAGTGCTTAGGTCCACCAGCTGCAGTGGAACGGGGGAAAGCCCAGCTCTTTCAGACCTGGCTGGAAACCAGCCCGGTATGGTGTGGATGCCATCTGTCACAGTGCAGCTCCTCTCTTCGTCCTGCAGATTCTCTCTCATGTCACATCTCAGACTTGGTCTCTCCCCGACCTCCACTCCATTTCATCTCCAAATGGGCCATGCCCTGCTCCATTTCTGGACCATGAACCAACACAGTTGCTGTGATTCTTTCTCAAATATGTTTCTCTCCTGGACTGGCCCATGGCATCATGGAGGCCAGGGATCACTCTTGACTACTTTTCAATCTTTGCTACTTGATGAATTTTTAGTGCTCATATGTATTTCTTGAACAAATCATCAACTACTTCCTGGTTCCTTCTTCTGACTTTTCTCTGTGATTTTTGATGGTTGATATTTCAAAAAGGGGGAAGCTGAACAACTTCTCTAGGAGTACAGCTCCCTAGTGCAGCCCTTCTCTGTCCCACACATCTGCCCTTCATGTTTTGCTTTTCCATCTCTCTCTGTTTCCTGGAAACTGGTTCATCTTTTGCAAGAAATACGTGCTCCAGGAAACCCCATGAAAATGACCTAAAAAGATTCACAAGAACGAATTTCTCCCTTGAGCAAAAGGTGTTGCCCAGTGTCAGATTCCTGTTAACGGCTTCTCTAGATGTTTCTTCTCTTTTCCCTCTGGAACTGCTTGGCCGCCAGAGCTGAGACATGGGTGGGGTGCATCTCTGATGCTACACACCTTCCTGTGTTTGTTTGCAGCAGGCCTGGTGAGGGGCCATGGGGAGGGATCTCACAGCCGAGACCAGTATGTCTAAGGTTTGCCTAGCTTATTAGAGGAGCAGATCTGATCTTATTAAGGACAAAAACTGTGGGTGTCTTCAGCTGCTTCTGTTTTTCTGACTGGTCTTTCAACACAGCAGATGTGTTATTGCTGCAAACACACTCAGCACAGCCTGAGGCTGCTGCTTTGGACAAATCCCTTCTTCTCCAGAGTCTACTGGTGGAGTACAGTAAACAGACACCAAGTCAAGGTCAATGAGACCACATGGGAGCTGAAGACAAAGGGAAATGGCTCGGAACCCAGAGCATTCTGCAGTTCCAGGCCCACCACTGGGCCTCTTGCCCTGGTATCTCATCAGTGTGACAGTGATACCCAGCTGTAAGGTACTGCAAGGCTCTCGTGCCTTGGTGGGTTAGGCTCAGCACTTTGAACGTGGTGGGTCCCTTCCATTAACACTGGTACTTAAAGTAATTTCTGCATGGAATGGGAGTGCAATTCAGTGGCAGAATGCTTGCCTAGTACACGTGAAGCCCAGGGTTCCATCTCTAGTACCTCAAATAGTAATGGTAATAATAACAATGTTACCGCAAGGCTCGGACCTAATTTTTTTTTTTTTTAAGACAGGGTCTCACTTCGTAGTTCAGGCTGGCCCTGAGCTCACTATGTAGCCCAGGCAAACCTCAACTCAGCAATCCTCCTGTCTCTGCCTCCCGAGTGCTGGGATTACAGGCATGAGCCACCACACCCCGCACTGTGGTATGTGGTATTGATGGCTGCTGGGCATGAGTCACCACGCCCAGCATTGTATGTGGTTACCAGGATTGAACTCAGGGCCTTGCGCTTGTGAGGCAGGCACCGGAACCACTGAGCTAACCCTCCGGCCTGGCTCGGACCTAATTTAGTCAACAGAAAGGAGTATTTGGGATTTTGATGACATGTCCACTCTCCACACATGCCATTTGACACTTCCAAGTCTTCTGGCATGTATCTCATGTTACAGGGCCCCAAGCTGGCCTAAGGAGAGTCTGGGATAGGAGGAGACAGAGCAGAGGGCTGGACTAGCCATGCTTAAGGTTTGCTAAGCATGTGGTGAGACTGGGCATCACTTTCCCATCACATCTCTGCTTGCTGACCAAGTTTTAAAATAGCAAACTGGTCAGTTCTCAACACTCACTTAATCTTAACAGCCAAACTCAGGAGCATTTGATCCACATCACACAGTAATGACTTAGCGTATGGGAGCCCTTTGAGTGCCCAAGCCATGATGTAAGTCAAGAAGATTAATGCAAAGTGACTGTTTTGGCAACATGCTGCTAGGTGAGTCACAGAAAGCACCTGCCGGTAGGATCAGGGCAGAGTGAACTTCCCTGTTCACTGCTTGCTCTGTCAGTGGGAGTGCTTGTAAAATGCTACCCTCAGACAAACCGTCCACACCACATTCAGCCTGTGCCAGTGAGTGAGTATACAAAAGAGAAGTCTTTGTCCAAGGCCTCCTTTTCTATGCAGTGGGCATCAAACCAGCACAACACCAAGAGAAGCTTGAAACCAAGAGGGATAAAAGAATAGGCACTAGAATTAAAGGGGGGGTGTGTGTTTTCTTAATGAAGGAACAATACAGTAAACGAACAAGCACATCCACACTGCATCACGCAGGCCTCGAATTCAGCAGGTGGCCCCAGCTCATGGGCACATTCTGAGTCCTTAACTTTCCATGCCCCTGATGAATGCTGGGCCTTCAAAGAAACAGAGCCCCCTTGGGGGAGGACCTCAGCCTCCAGGACAGAGGCTACTGGAGCTCCTCAGCCACACGGGGATAGATTCCAGGCAAGAGTTGCACCTTGGGAGGTGCACCACTCCTGCAGGCACAGCAAAAGCCTCCAACGGACTGAGTCATACACAGGCTGCTGGAGTGGCCTCAACTCTGAGATGACAAGTGGCCTCAAATTCTGAGATGACATTATATGCTGGTTCCCCAAACAGTCACTGTTCTGCACTGCTGTCAATTCCTACTCTTTGGGGCAGAATCCAACAAGGTGCTTGGGCTGCAGTCATGTCTGACTCACAGAGCACAGGATGTACCTGTGCCCTTTGTCTCACCACTTCTGTGATGTCTCCCTCATCAGATCATCCCCTACCCACCTTTCTAGGGCCCTCGGATGCCTTCCTGACCTCTCCCATGAGCTCTGCCTCCCTCTGCACCTCCATGTCCTCCATGGAGCCTGTGTCTCAAGACCT
This sequence comes from Thryonomys swinderianus, assembly GCA_004025085.1. Lineage (NCBI taxonomy): Eukaryota > Metazoa > Chordata > Mammalia > Rodentia > Thryonomyidae > Thryonomys > Thryonomys swinderianus. The sequence continues at coordinate 42,620 of PVIC010001794.1, read as the reverse complement.
CCCCCAATGTGCTGTTTAAATATGTTGATGTGTATGGATAATGTACCAGTAACAATTCAAATTAAATTCTCTCCTAAAAAAATTAAAAAGGATCCACCATATCCAATTTCAATTTTAGTAGTTTAGAATTATAGTTGGAGTACTAGGAAGTAAGTGGAGTAGATACGAGGCTGCAGCACAAATTAGTGAGGACTTACAATTAGAATGGCTTCAAGGTTACTCCAGAAAGAATGCTGCTATCAAGAAATAAACCAACAACAAACGCTGGCGGACTGTGGGGAGGAAGGAGCCCTTTTCCACTGTTAGTAGTAATGTAGACTGGTGTGGCCACTGTGGAAATTCCTAAAAAAAATAGGATTTGAGTTCCCATTGGACCCTGCTAATTCCCTGCTAGGTATATTTATGAAAGAATTGAAAGCATCATATTACAGTGACATATGGGCACCCATGTTCATAGCAGCTCAGTTTATAGTAGCTAAATCTTGGAAACGCCCAAATGCCTATCAACTAGAGACCAAATAAAGGAGATATGACTTTTTTAATAAAATGGAGTATTATTCATAAAGAATGATAAATTAGAGACATTTATAGGTAAATGATTGCATCTTGAGGTCATACTCATAAATGAAATAAACAGGACACAGATGTGTAGATCTTTTGGCATTTGCTGCTGCCCCCCATTGTGGGCTCCTTCTCCAGTTGTTTGTGGCAGGACCATTCTGCCTCCTGGTCCCCTTTATAGACTGCTTCTCATGCACAGTGTGTAATACAAACACCCAGAGGTGGATGCAGCACACACTTGGATCCAATGGGTCTGTTCAGGGTGGCCTGAGACTCTGCCTTTCTGGGAAGCTCTCCGGAAGTGTTGAAACGGTTCAGGGACCACACTTTGAGCATCAGGGACTTAAGGTTGTGCCATAAAATGCACATATCAGATTTTCAATAAATAGTTATCATATGCTGTTGTACTTAGGCTTCAAAGTGGTGTCTTGCACCGTGTTCTCAGTCTCCTCTAAGGGACAAACGTACAAGCCCTGGCAGTGGTACATCAGCATCTGGTCATTCCCAGGCCCCAGGCTTGTCAGATGCCATCTGCTCCGAGTGTTGGCCACATCTAATGGTTCCTCCATCCAAAACCGCTTGCAACAGGCACTGTGTGGTGGCACGGACAGAAAAGAGACAAAATGTCAGGCCTGACAGACTTGAAAGATTTAAAATCCCTGCTCTTTAAGAAATCACTTTTTAGCTTATTTTCTTCATCAGCACCAAAAATTAATTTTTTTCTTTTTAAAAAAATCTTTTGCCCTTTATTGAGTTTATTGGTATATTTTAGGTCTATATTATGATCACATTCAACATTGAGAGTCTGTACCTGTGTGTTATATATCTTAATATTTATTGTTTTTAAATTGGCTTCCAGAAAGGAAGTTACAAATTTTATCACCATCTCTCTACCTCATCAAATGATTGATGAGGGAAGTTTTTGTACTCAGAAGTTTCTCTAGTTAGTAAAATAAAGAGATGATAGACTATCAATACTTGGATGAGTCAGTGAATCTAGGCAGTTCATTAATGGTTGCTACTGATAAAGAGATAACTAGCAAATATGTATCTCGTGATGAAAATACACAGCACAACATATAAATTTCTGTGTGTGTGAGAAACCAAAAACAAAGAAACAAGAAAACAGAATAAGACCAGAATCCAACCACAATTTTTATCTAACTACATCTAATCACCAATTCACAGGATAGGGCAAAAGAACAAATCGTTTTGGGATAAGTGGCTATATATATGCAGAAGACTGAATAGAGACCGTATCTTTCACCTTGTACCAAAGTGTCAAAATGAATGAAATATCTAAATATTAAAATGTAAAAATCTTCTTCAACATCCAGCAAGATAGGCCCACATGAAGAGGAAGGTTCAACTCCCCTTGCTTATCAACTCCAGTGTCCCTAGGGCTATGACTGGACATCATGAAGGAAATAACACACTCAAACTGTGAGCGCTGCTTCCTGCTGTGTGCCATCAAAGAAAAGTGGCTGGATGCCAGCTAGATCTATGATTATAGGAATATCAGGATCTCATTTGGAACTGATTATGGGTGCTGTATTGTGGAACTTGGGAAAGCAAGAGTTCTTGGACAGGTTTCCTGTGAACTTGTTGCTCCAAAACTCAGAAGGGCAACAGAAGGTATTCTTTTCTTTAACCTTGAGCTCTCTCACATCGCTGCCCCAACTTTTGAACCTGGCAGGCAGTCAGATCTCTTGGTGAAGTTGAATGGACTCTTGGAAAGATGTCTAAGAAATTCAAACTGTATAGACACAGATTCTCTCTGTGTTGTTGTTGGTCAAAAGGGTTGGTAAATACGTGTGGACCTACACTTATTAAATCATGATGGAATATTATGGATGCGGCCAACATTGTTATAACTGTGGCCTCATATCACTTCCAAAGACCTGATGTCTCTGTCCAAGGAGAAGTCATGCTGGACACACCTGGGGAGTGCGATCCTCTAGTGTTAAGCATCTACCACGTGCCCATTTTCCCTCTTTCAGAAAGGAAAATACTTATTGGTGGAGAAGAACATATTTTCCTTGCTGACTGCCATGAACAAGCATCGAGAGATCTGTACCATCCAATCCAGGGGAAGAATAATGCTTCTAAAAGATCAAGTTTTGAGATACAATAAAACAGCCAGTGTGAAAGTACCAGAAATTACAGAGATAATACAGAAAGTTTTGGAGAATGATACGAAAGTGAGGAAAGGTCAGCTTTGCAGAATCTATAGTACATTGGAAGGTCACAATATTTAAAATGGAAAAAAAAACATCAATATTTCCGGCGTTGAGGAGAAAGCAGAAGAAATCATTACTGATGCTGAAACTCCTTCAGAAGTTGTTTCTAGACCTGTGCTCTGGACCTCCAGAACTGCCTGGATTGGAGGGGGGTACAAAACTCCTGAACTGAACTTCAAGACTCCTTGAAGAGTGAGAAAGAAGGTGGCAGTGATGGAGCTGTCATTCTTGACAATATAAAAATGGGCACTGGAGCAGAAGTTTCTGATAGTGGAAGCTAAGATGATCCAACAGTACCCAAAATGATCATTTTAGAACCATACAAGAACCCGAAGAAAATAAGAACACAGACCACCTTGTAAAATAAAAAAAAGTACCAAGTAAAAAAACTAATGAAAAAGAGGAAAAAGAAAAGTGATAGTAAAGCTAACATAGTTGTCTATTTGTGTGTATGTATATGTATACACACATATAATAACTATTAAAAGGATATTTATTCACTGCTAAAAATGTTAAAATGGAAGCAATCTGTTGGAGGATAAAAGGTAAAACTTTTGAAGACACAGGCATAGGCAAGGACTTTCTGAACAGAACCTCAACTGCACAAGAAATAACATTACGAATCAAGAAATAGGATTCTATCAAATTAAGAAATTCAAACAATACAGACAAGCAAGGGAGACAAACAATACAGTAGAGACAACCTACATAATGGGAAGAAATGTTGCCAGCTACTCCTCAGGTAGAGGACTAATATTTAGATTATATAAAGAACTCAAACAATTAGATCCCCCCAAATAAAAGACTTAATTAAAATGTAGGCAATTGAAATAAATAGGTACTTCTAGGAAGAAAAAGTACAAATGGCCAATAAACATATGAAAAAATGTTCACCATCTCTTTCTACTAGAGCAATACAAATTAAAACAACACTGAGATTCCATCTTATTCAAATAAAAGTGATTATTAGGAAATCAAATAATAACAAATGCTAGTAAGGATGTGAGGTAAAAGGAATGTTTTTATATCATCAATAGGAATGTAAACTAGTATAACCACTATAGAAATCAATATAGAGATTCCTTTAAAAAATCAAAACTAGAGGGCCGGAGGGTTAGCTCAGTGGTTCTGGCGCCTGCCTCGCAAGCGCAAGGTCCTGAGTTCGATCCCCGGTAACCACATACAATGCTGGGCATGGAGACTCACACCCACCAACAATCAATACCACATACCACAGTGCCGGACGTGGTGGCTCACGCCTGTCATCCCAGCACTAGGGAGGCAGAGACAGGAGGATTGCTGAGTTCGATGCTTGCCTGGGCTACATAGTGAGCTCAGGGCCAGCCTGAACTACAAAGCAAGACCCTGTCTCAAAAAAAAAAAAAAAAAAAGTCAAAACTAGAAATTCCATTCAACCCAGCCATTTCCCTTCTAAAGTTCCCCAAAGAGTTACATTCATAGTACAGTGATACATGCATACTTCTGTTTATAGCAGCAGAACTCATAATTGCTATATCTTAGAAGTGGCCTATATGTCCATCAACAAATAAATGGATAAAGAACACGTGGTAATTATACACTGTGCTATGAACAAGAATAAACTTGAGTGATCTGTAAGAGAATGGAGGTCATACTTTTAATTGAAATAAATTAGACACACATGCTTAAATATCGCATTTTCTCTTAAACAAAAAACCAAATGTATAACTAAATTAAATAGCAAGAAAAAGATAATAAGATATAGGAAGATAGATCTTTTGGGAATCTGAAGAGGACCAAGAGATGGAAGGAGGGGGAAGGGTCAGGACTTAGATGTAAAGAGAATTAAGATGTTATGCACTTGTACAGATTTCCCATGATGAACATAATCATTACATAGTGCATTATGTATTAATAAGATAAAAACACTTTTGAAAGATTATATGCATAAAGGGCTAGCTATAATGTGAATGAGAAATTGACCCACTACCACTGGCAGGCACATGAAGTTTGTACACTAGACTCATAATTTGTATAAAAACATCAAGTCTAACCAGACATTTGAAGTAGAATAAATGGATGTATGTGGACAAAATATATGTGTGCACATGTGGATATGTGTATCTGCATACATGTGTACATGTGTGTGAAGTGTGTATACCTATGTGTTTATGCATGTACATGGTGATATTCATGTTCTAAATCCCTGATAGTATTATAGGTAGAAAAGCCAGCTAGACATATGTAGGCAGATAGATAGGGCAGGCTCTTGAAAGACTTGCAAAAGACATCCTCAAAGGTCAACACCATAAATGAGGAACTACACTTCCAGATAGCAGTCACAGGCGGCAGACCTCATTCTCCCAGGATGAAATGTCAAAATCCAGATCCAGCCCCTCCCTGGAATGCAACAATTGCAAAATCCCCAGATAATGGGCAGGACCTTGAACCACCTGCAGGAGTCTCTGGACAAGCAAGACCCTCTAGGGTTTGTTTTCTCAATGGACCCTATTCAATCAAAAGGTTGCCGAAGTAACTGTGCTTGTCATTTACCCATTGGTTAGTCTCAGTTTGCCCATTTCTTTCAAATCTTATTGGTAGCCCCCTATTTTAGACCCACCTCACCTCCTGGCTTTGCTCCATAAAAGCCCTCTAAAAAGTGAGGTAGGGGGGTTACCCACTTTCCGGGGCCCCCCTTCTGTCTCTCTTAAGGCAGAAGCTTTCTCTCTCAATAAAATTTTCCTACTCAAGCCTCCTTTGTTCCTAAAATTCCTTCTTTGATTTTTAGAGAACACGAACTCGCGTTTCAGGTGGGGAGTTAGGCCTTAACTCTCCTGCGTCAATAGGACTGAAGAGCTTCTTTGAGTTCCTGCTAGATCCTCTTGGCCAGCAGTGGAAGCATACTCTCAGCTGCAGGCATTGTGCAGGAGCCCTGTGCTTCTCCTGGCCCCTCCTCTAGAGGGGGCTTATGAAGACCTGAGGGCTAAGGTGGCCATTTTTCCATCCATATTTCCCCAAACTCTAACCATATACCCAAGAGCTGGCCCTGAAAAGATCCAATGTGAAGAATCAGCCTTGTCCTTTCAAAAAGGAGAAATATCAGCGAACACTGATCACCTGCAAACCAACAAACCACCAGAATGACTGCTACAGACTGTTATTATTATTATAATTATTTTTGAGACAGGGTCTCACTTTGTAGTTCAGGCTGGCCCTGAGCTCACTATGTAGCCCAGGCAAACCTCGAACTCAGCAATCCTCCTCTCTCTGCCTCACCACGAGTGCTGGGATTACAGGCGTGAGCCACCACACCTGGCACTGTGGTATGTGGTATTGATTGCTGGTGGGCGTGAGTCTCCACGCCCAGCATTGTATGTGGTTTCAAGGGATCAAACTCAGGACTTTGCACTTGTGAGGCAGGCGCCGGAACCTCTGAGCTAACCCTCCGGCCCCAGACCATTATTATTTTTTTTATAAATTGAATTCTTTATTGGTACAATTTATATACATCTCAAAATCATGTATAACATTGGGGAATTTGTACCAGTATATGACACAAGTTAATTCTCATTTTTACCCATATCCCTACCCACCCACACCTCCTCACCCCCTTTATACATGCTCTTTTATTTTCTTTCTGTATCATATTTATTCCTTCCCCTC
>PVIC010001794.1:0-36077 GCA_004025085.1 Thryonomys swinderianus | reverse complement strand
TAAGCCATGTGCCCTTATGATACCTTCTCTACCTAGAGGTTGACAGTAGATTTTAAAATATCTCTAAACAGAAACCAAGTCTAAACAATGACTGACTGGAGCTGAGAACCTTGCTGAATTGCTGAAATTCCCTGAAGGGAGTCTAGTAATAGCCCAAGGTCACAAAATTCAAGAGGTAAGATTTTTCTCTTTTTTCTTCTGCTATTTCATTGTAAGGAAACATCCTGAACTTTGCTGCTGAAGTCAAGGAGCTTTGCCATGTGTATCTGAGAGTTGGTTGCTTTGCTGCATGCTGCTCTCTCTTTTTACTTCCTTAATTACACAAAATTATTTTTAATATAACTATGAGAAATTCAAGAAAGTGTACTGAAATATTTAATTATAAAAAAAGAAAGTTTGGGCTGGAGATTTAGCTCAGTGGTTCTGGCGCCTGCCTCGCAAGTGCAAGGTCCTGAGTTCGATCCGGTAACCACATACAATGCTGGGCGTGGTGACTCACGTCCACCAGCAATCAATACCACATACCACAGTGCCGGGTGTGGTGGCTCATGCCTGTAATCCCAGCACTCGGGAGGCAAAGGCAGGAGGATTGCTGAGTTTGAGGCTTGCCTGGGCTACATAGTGAGCTCAGGGCCAGCCTGAACTACAAAGTGACACCCTGTCTCAAAAAAAAAAAAAAAAAGAAAGAAAGAAAGTTAATGCTGTTCCCTAGGCTCACAAATACCTCTTTTTCCTGGATGTGCTTCGTCTTGCTCCTGAGAGGAAAGTCAGGTGTCAGTGAAAGGAATTCTGTGCACAGGAGTTAAGGAATCCAGTTGGATTTATAAAACACTGTCTCTCCAGATTACCACAGTCTTAAAGTGCTTTTCAAGTATCCATGTGTCAGCCTCATGGAAATGAGCAGCAACGATATGACTTCCAGCCTCATGGGAACATGCCTGAAATCACTGTTGTGCTGTATCCTGACCAGATCTGAAAGCCACACAATGGGTGCAGTGCACCAGGTCAGGAAGTGAAGAGGTAGGAAGGAGATAGTGATCAGCAGGGATTGTGGGGTGAGAGACGGCCTAGTCTTGCTTCCCTCCCCCTGGGCCACCGTAGGTCTGTCTGTGTATTTATGAAAAGGAGATGATAGCTCAGCTGTGTGCAGTGCTGGAAAAGGCAAAGCTGGAAGGCAGTGCAATGCCCAGTAATTACCAGTGGGCCAGGGGGTGAGCGAGTGAAGGACAAATGGGTTGAGGCACAGAGGATGGTTAAGGCGGGGAAACTAGTCCCTGTGACACCTTAATGGTGTGTACAGATCACTATGCATTAGTGCAGAACCAGAAACTGTACAACACCCAGAGCGAGATTGGTGGTGATGACGTCACCACCACCAGTACAGCCACTGCTCTGTGAGGAACTGGATTGTGGGGGAAACTGTGCGTGCATAGCAGAAAAGGCTGTATGGGAACTCTCTCTACTTTCTGCTCAGTTTTGCTATGAACCAAAACCTGCTCTAAAACATATGGCTTTTTTGTTTTAATAGGAGGGATGGAAGCTTTTCCACTTATCTCAAAGACTGTGGTGAGGTTCAATGAGAAAAAAAAAAAACAAGTGCTGGCTGAAGGTCCTATCCCAATCTTCCAATCAGAGGTACACATCAAAGGGATGGGTCTGGCTGTGAGGAAGTGTGCTACATGTTCCTGGCCCCTGTGCCCTGGTACTTTAGGTGAGCGGCAACGTCGCTGAGCTCACAGGGGAGGCAAACCTGATAGGAGCAGTCTTTCTCAGCAGACAGCCATGGGATGGGGCACCTATTATGAGACTTTCATTGCTCAAACATTCTCTCTTTTGGAATAAGCTCCTGGAATCCTATTTTAGTATTCTTAGATTATACATTTAGCTTCTGCAAAGAGTTGAAGTCTGATGAATAAAATGTGTCCCAAGTGATTGTAAAGAACAAATGGCTTGATTTTCTCATTTGATTGTGAGAACTAAAAGAGACAGGATTTTATGGTGACCTTGTATAGCCTTACATATTTCAAAGAAAAGACATATATTGTTTAACAACTCACTTACTTTATGATTTCTTACTCATCTGTGCTTATTAACGTCTACCCTATGTAACTAACCCATAACTAACACAACAGAGAAAACATATGAAACCATAGCATACACACACTCTATCTCTAGGACTGCCATGGCTCGATAAAAATGTCTTCCACAGTTCACATGTGCTCACAGGTGGGGCTTTTGAAAGATAATGCTATACAAATCAGTGGATGAATGCATTATGATTTTGTAGCCAAGTGTGTTGTTTTGAGGTAGGGCCTGGTTGGAGGTAGGATCCCTTGGGTATGACCTGGAAGGTTGTAATCTTGTCCCTAGCTCTTCCACTGCTACTTGCTTCCTAACTGCCTTAAGTGCACAGCTTTTCTTTTCTGTGTTTTTGGTACTGGAGATAGAAATAATGACCTTACACTTGCAAGGCAGGCACCAGAACTACTGAGCTAAATCCCTGGCCATGCTCAGCTTTTCTTTGCCATACCTTTCCACTATGTCCTTCCTGCTTTGGAGCCAGCTTACCATGGACTGAACTCTCTAAAACCCGGAGCCAAAATAAATATCTTGTAAGTTTTGATGTTGAGTATTTTGTTTCAGTGAAGGAAAGTGGCTAACATGAAGATCAAACTGACATCAGTCTGTCTAGTACGAATCCATGTCCTCTGATACGAGCCCACAAACAAAGTGATTTTATGGTGACCTTGTATAGACTCACATATGTCAAAGATAAGATAAATTGTTTAGCAACTCACATTACGATTTCTTACTCATCTCTGGTTATGAACTTCTACCCTGTGTAACTAACCCATAACTAACACTGCCTCTGAAATTCTCTAAACATCTCATTTAGAGACTGAGACTCTAACAGGTTTGGGCTTACCCTACACAAGAAGAGCAGGAAAGCTTTGTGTGGCCCCCAGTTTCCCCAGTGGTCTTTAGTTGAGTGTCCAGAGTGGGGAGGGGCTGGACTGTCCATGGACCCCAGACTTCCATGCTGGTTCCTCACTTCTCGGTCTTCTCACTCACGTGATTGATGGCTCTATGCTTATGGGTGTCAGGAACCAAAACTCTAAGCTGTAAGGACCTGAGCAATGGGGTTTTACCCATAGGAATATTTATGACTTAACTGAAGCCTCGGAAGACCAAATACAAGCCAACTCTCCAAGACCCGAAGGACAATTCCCGAAAGACTGAATTCCAGTGCTGGATTTGTTTTATGGCCTGGAAAGATCTCATCCAGATCTTTTTCTTTTCTTCTCTTCTTTTCTTTTAGTTTCTATTTGCAAATGTTCAAATTTGATTATATCGAGGCTAGGCTCAGGAACCTGCAGTTAGGTGGTTCTGAAACCGACGGGCCAGGACAGAGAAGGTCACCCTTTGACTCCTGCAGTCACCTGGTGATAAATACTCTGCTGGCAGTTCCATCAGGGTGAGAGGCATGGGGTTTCCTTTTCTCTTCTTCCCTTCCGCCTTCCTCTCTCACTCTCCACTTTTTTTTTTTTCACTGTGCTGGGGATTGAATGCACAGGGCCTTTGTACTAAAGGTCTCAACCTATTATTATTATATAGGGCCTTTGTACTAAAGGTCTCAACCTATTATTATTATTATTATTATTATCATCATCATTATTTTGAGACACGTTCTTACTAAGTTCTCCAGAAAGGACTCACACTTATAGCTCTCCTGCCCAGCCCTTCTCAAGTGCTGGGATTACAGGTGTACACTCCTGTGCCTGGCCAGGAATTGAGTTTTTAAGAGTGATTGTCAGCAGGTTCTGAGGGGAATGCTTCTCTTCAAGGTGGAAACCATGGGAGCCAGCTTATTTTGTACCCCAGGGTCCTTATGGAACTAAGAATGGAACAAGTGAGTTACTGCAGCCAGGTCTCTTCACATTACACTGAAGATCATGCAGGCTTTTTCAAGTCTTGGTTGGAAATGGGTTTTCCAGTGCATAATGGCACAGACCAGTCTCCTCAAAATTAATCACCTGTAAATACCTGGGATCTCCAGCCATCAGCCGCTGCTGCGGTCTTCTCAGCAAACTGCCTTATAGAACAGCTGCATGGCCCAAGGCTGCAGAGCTGCCTGGCAGCGTTTATCCCTGTGGAATCCCAACCTGTGGCTCAGAGAGGAGATTCACCAGTGCTCAGGAAAGGGATGTTTCTGTTCTGCTGTCTGATGGCCTCCAAAGTCTCGGGAGAGGGGCCCGGGGTGGGTGGGGCCAGCACTGGACACTTGCTGTTAGGAGCACTTTTGAAATGGGGAGAACCTTTGTGGAGGAGGGGTGCTCAGGGTCTCAGAGGAGGGGGGATTTGCAGGAGAAGGGTCTTGGGAGGAAGGAATCTGACAGGGTGTGGGAGCTATGGTGAGATTTGGAGCAGAAGAAAGTGATTAAGCACCACAGGCTTCAAGGAATGCAGACTGGGGACTGCAGGATGCACAGACAGTGTGGTATGTGTTCGGTCCGTCCTCTGCGTCCCCAGGTCTTGCCCTGGCCCTGAGCTGGCCTCCATCCCCTAGCTGCACAGTCCAGGGGCACTGTTCCGTGATCTCTGTTCTCTGGGGATGCTGCCTTCTAGCCACCAGGGCCATGTCTGTCCTCCGCACACAGCTGAGCTCTTGGGTGTGGCTCCTGGGCTCTGGAAGGCATGGACATCTTTCAGAGCCTCTGGCTGCCCCCTGCTTCCCTTCCAGCCAGCAGGTGTGTGGCTCTGCCATGTCTGCCCACACTGGCTAACTTAAGTAGCTTTTCTTCTGGTAACAGTTCTAAGTGTCTCCTCTTGGTCTAGTCCCCTTTCCTGACCAAAGGATAAAGCAGTGGTTTTTCTTGCTCATTGTGCTCCAAAGGAAATTAAAATGAGGAAAAGAAAATGATAAAAAATTGTTTTCCTTATGAGCTTGGAAAAAGAGGAAAGAGTTAATGAAAAAAACTTTTTTATTAGAATGAAGAAGAGTTTCTCAGTAGATTCTGCTGGAATGTCCTTGATTAGATGGAAATTTGGATAAAATTATGAACTGAGTTGAGAGGCATTAAAATGAAGAAAATTATTGGCTAGTGTAACTATGGTGACATTCCCACTCCAGCACAGAAGCCATGCTAAGAAAATACTGAAGTTCATGGAAGGTTTCTAAAATGTACAGGACAGCGAGTAGATGTACAACCTGCTTCCCTGAGACTCCAGGGTCCCAGATAGCATGATGCTCCTATCTCCTGTCAGTTTCTGTCAGAATGGAGACATTCTCTATTGGACTTGGGTCTCAGCCTTCTCTGCTTCATTTTCTGCCAGGCAAGAAGGTGATAAACCAGGGGTCTGTGATCATGGAGCTGCCCCTTATGGGGCCATCTCAAAATCCACACACACACACAGGGCCAGAGATTTAGCTCAGTGGTTCTGGCGCCTGCCTCGCAAGAGTAAGGTCCTGAGTTCGATCCCAGTAACCACATACAATGCTGGGCATGGTGACTCACGCCCACCAGCAATCAATACCACATACCACAGTGCCAGGTGTGGTGGCTCACTCCTGTAATCCTAGCACTCGGGAGGCAGAGACAGGAGGATTGCTGAGTTTGAGGCTTGCCTGGGCTACATAGTGAGCTCAGGGCCAGCCTGAACTACAAAGCGAGACCCTGTCTCAAAAAAAAAAAAAAAAAATCCACACACACACCAACACTCAAACCCTATTCTTAGGGTTTGCTGGTGCCGTGATCTAGAGATCCGAAGGACCCTGGATTGTGAGGTCAGGTTTGAGAGGGCACCACTGAAGAGGCAGTTCCCAAGCTTAGGCCAAATGACAAGAAGCTTTGGGGGTCTCCTGGAAGATGAGCAGCCACGCAGAAGGTGCAGTGGGTACTTGGCTTCCAAAATGGGCACAAGCCAACATCAAGGGGCTGTGCAAGGGCCAAGGAGTCAGATAATCAGGGACCCAAGCTGGGGAGATGGGGAGTTGGAGACCAGGTAACACAAAGAAGGGATGTGGGTAAAGAGTCTTTAAGGAGCCATCCCCCAGACTTTCAAGACCTTAACACCACAGAATTTTGGGGCCAATAGTTCTGTGTTGGGGTGGCAGCTTTGTGTGCACTGCAGATATTTAGTAAGATCTTGGCCTACACTAGTAGATGTCAGTAAAACTCCTACCAAGTTGTGACAACTATAATTGTCCTCACACATGGCAAACCATCATCTGGATGAGGATAATCACTTCCCTCATTGGTGTTGAGAAACATGTTCCAAATCCCTGACAGTGTCACCTTTCTTGAGCATTTGGTAAGACTCTAAAGCCTCACAACTCTTCTTCAGAGACTGGATTCAGTGGTTTGGGAAGCAGGAACTTGTGCTCAACAAGTATCTAAATAATTCCTAATACCTGAGAAACCTGGAAAACAGTATCTGAGAGCAGTGTTCTCCTGATGAGATCCTTGAACCATCAGCAGCTTCTTACAGAAATGTAAATCCACAGGTCCCACCCAGACATCCTGCATTAGAAGTTCTGGGGGCAGAGGAAACAGAGAATTCAGTGTTGCCTCCTCTCCACTGCAGTACAGCCTCTGTCTCTCTAATCTCTCTGCAGAGGAGGCAAAGTAATGGGATCTTCCTAAGAGAACTTCTCACATGGCAACCTGAAGAGACTAAGGAACACACTTTATCAACTGTTTATCACAAAGTTTGCCTTCAGAGGTCTTCTGGAATGAAGATACAGCCAGGATTGCTTCTCAGTGACTAAAGTACTGGTGTTGCCCCAAGCAGAAGTTAGAGGAAGACAGGAGTGGCTCACCTAGGCTCTGCATGTGGGCCTCCAGGGACAGACAATCTTTAGAGCTATTGAGCTGGGTGAGGAAGGCAACAGGCACTGGCCATCAATGCCCTGGACTGAAGTTGTATGGCCATCCTACAACCATTGAGGCAAGATGTGGACCTTTGATGTCCTTCCTTGACACTTACTAACTCTTGGATTTGGAAGCTGCAGAGTAGCTGGCATTCATCTCAGGGACAAGAAGGCAAATCAAGGCTGCAGGAGTCGGATGCACAGCCATGGTAACCACTGTGGGATTTACCAAAGAAATAGACACCTGTCTTATAGTATAGGTCAGCATTTATTCATTTGATAGAATCTTGGTCCCAACAGAAGGAAGCGGGAGCTTTGCTCTGCTGTCATTTTCTAGTGTTGACATTTTCCTATGCTGCAGATAGAAGAAATGCCAAAGAGCCACAGGAGCTGGAAGCTCTGGAGAAAGCATGGCCCTAGTGACATCTATATTATGAACTTTCAGCTTCCAGGACTGTGAGAACATTCGCTACAACATTTGCTAGCAAGAAACAAATATATCTATGCTGGGTGTACTATGAATAAAGATGCATCTAATCTATGGGAAACTGGGATTTTTGAGACTCTGATGCTCTCAGTAATTCTGACAGGTCACTTACTCTTCAAAATTAGCTGGAAAATGTAATCAAAGTGCTTCTGCTTAGGACCCAGCTCTGGGATCTCTGTGAATCTTGCCCTGGGATGTCCATTCCTTGTAGCATTTCCAGGTGAGTTTTGACACATGTTGTCTCTGAAAAAAAGCAGTTAAAGGTTTTGGTCCCCAATGTCCACTGCTCCTCAAGTTCAGGTTTACTGACATCCCTTGTCTTCGTTTGACCTTAGTGACTTTTTTGAGCTAACCAAACTCATAAGATGTTGGCTTCTAATGTAAAAGAGCTGCTTATTCTTGCTGGCACAGTTGAGCTCTCCAAGATCTTTGTAGCCAGAAAGCATAGACATTTTCATAAACCAGAGATTAGACTCCTCATGTTACAGACGAGAAAGTGAAGATCTGAGAAGTTAACCAAGCCACTCAACACTGAACCACTGTAAAACTGATGGTTTTGAACCCAAGCCTTATAACTAACAGGACTGTCAGTGGGAGATACTTGGTGTACCTCATGCTGTGGTGCACATCTCTTCGCCATAGCCTTAGCAGACGAGACAAAGTCAGTTTGCTTTCCCGCCCTAGATTATGGTTCCTTAAAGACAAATACCAAGTTGCTTGGGCCACTAGACTGAATCTAGACATGCTAAGTAGTGGCAAATCCAGAATGGTATTGTCTCATCCTCCTCCCTTGGTTATGAATTGAGGGGATGCTGGCCTGGTGCAGGATTAGATGCTGTGGGTAATTGTGGGGCTACATGACTACCGCCCACATGTAAATATCTCTTCTCAATTCACAGTCAGTTACACTGTCCTTCCTGCACAGCCCTCAGAGGTGCTGCCCATTAGAGTCACAGGAGAGTGTTAAAAGTCCCGGGTCCAGGCTGTCTCCAGAGTAAATAAGCCAGGTCCTCTGGAGCTGAGCTGGAGCCTCTGTGTCCCCAGTACGCAGAATTCCCTGGAGGGCTTGCCACAGTTTAGAACCCCCTCCCTAACCCCAATTTCTGATTCAGGAAGTAGTTCCAACCAGTTCTCAGGTGCTGCTACTGCTACTGCTGCTGCTGCTGGCTGAGGACCCCTGGGGAGGGGGTGAGTGGTGTCTCATGGCTGTGAGACACCTGACCTATTTAGAGGATGGAAACTTCTCCTAAGTGAGCTAACTATGAGCTTGCAAATTAAATTTCTTAATTGTACTTTTGGCTTCACACAATAAGACAGCCTGACTTGCCAAGATCTTAAGAGGCTGACTGTCCCCATGGTGTGGGACATCAAAGTGACTAGGGAAGAAGAGGTTGCTTTAGTGGAACTGTATGTACCTGCTGTAACTATGTGGCTTTGGATACCCCCTGAAGGTTGGGTCAGGCAACCTGGTCTCCTGTGCTGTAGGGAGACCAAATCATGTATTTGGCTCTGGGCCTCAAACACCTCTGGCTCTGAATGTGCTATGGACCCTAAACCTGTACAGCTAAATTCTGGGGCCTGAGGGCCTCTGGGAGCCAGGATATGCTCGGGGTGCAGAAGGGTATAGGAGGATGTGCTTCTATGCCTGGAAAGGGATAGTCCCTGGAGGGGGACTCACTGATCTCTTGCCTTTATCTTAGGTTGGAATTGGACTCCACATTGCCAGGTCTATCTGTCGGTGGTTGGCCTGACCACCAAGGACATCTGGCAGAAATCTGTTGGAAGGCTCAGCCTCTGGGTTCCTCCTGTGGAGGTAGCACCATGAGGTAGAACAGTTCTGAGGATCTGCTGGATCAAACTGAAATCTCAGCTCTGTACTGATCGACATGTAGTTTAAACTCTCAGAGCTTCAGTATCTCCCTCTACAGTGGGGACAGGCCATCTGTGTACATTTTAAGATGCTGTAAGCATCAAGTGAACAGCAACTCACATAAAGCCCCCTCCCCAGTACTCAGCAAGGGGGCATGATGGCTGGGGACTATTTGGTTCTATTCTTCTACCTGTCTCAGGGGAAGAGGCCAAGAGAATGGAGCTGGAGAAGACATATAAAGGTTTAAGATGTTCAGTTATGGAGAATGTACTTTAGCCTCTTTATAAGGCTCCTGGGGCCCTATGGCCATCCCCTGGCCCATGAGAAGGACAACAACCTCTGAACCTCAACTCTGGGTGGGGCATTTGGCTGCCTCCTGCAATGGGTGCATGGGCCCCATGGTTAATAAGACCTTCAAGACAGGATCATCTTTGACCAGGGCATTTACCCAGGGCAGTCACAACCAGGGATCCAGAAAAATTTATAGGAAAAGGCCATTATCCCTCTAGGTGTCCACTGTGATAGAAGCAGAGACTATCAGAACCTGAAGCTACTGAAGCCTCAGCTGAGGCCAAGGTCAGGTTGCTGTCTGTAGAGCCGGGATGAAAATCCAGGCCTCTGACTTCACTTCCCATATAGCAAGAATTAACCCTATATGTTAGATTGGCTGGGTTCAGGAATGCCCAGCCTGCAGGTGGAGCATTATTTCTGGGTATGTCTGTGGATGAGCAGAATGGGTAAAAAGGATATGCTCTCTCCACTGTGAGTGGGCACATGTTGTCTGTTGTAGGGATGGGGAGGACAAAAATGAGGAAGAATGGCGAAGTTACTCAGTCCTTGAACAAAGATATTCATCTTTTCCTGATACTGGGCATCAAAATTCCAGCTCCTGGCTCTTTAGAGCTGGACTAGGAAGTCCACTTTAGGCTCTCACTGAACCTCACTGTTGGCTCCTTTCCTGAGTCTCCAGCTTGCAGACAACAGATCCTGGAACTTCTTGGCTCCCCTAACCAGGAATCAATCCTCATAATAAATGTGCTCTCATAAGGATCTACATCAATATTAATCAATTTCCAATCACTGAGACACAATAACTGAAGCCCACAACTTAAAAGAATTGAGGTTTAATTTGGCTCTTGATTTCAAGTGGTTCGGTCCATGGCAAACTGTTTCCAAGGCAGGATGACCATGGTAGAAGGGCACAGAGAAACAAAGCTACTCAGTTCCTGGTGTCCAGGAAGCAGTGCTAGAGAACAGCAATGGAGATGAGGGAGCCAAGCACCGTATAGACCCCAAAGTCAGGCCTCCATGAACTATCCAGAGACACCAACAAGTGTGCTATACCAGCTCCCAGGCAGTTTCTTAACTTGGCCAAGTCAGTACATCATGATGAATAGTTATAGTCCTGTTTCTCCAGAGAAACTTGATTCATCTACACACAAGTACAGACGTGTATGAGGCACTACTCCAAGTCAGCAATACTTTCTGGGGATCCCACCTAATAGGGCCTGTCTCCTGGTACCTGCACTGAGAAGAAGCATTTTCTCAGACCCAGGCCATCCTTAGTCACTGATATGAGGATGGAGCCCAGGATGAAGTGAAGAGTCTGGGGTTAAGAGTTGGGGCTAAGATCTATGAGTACAGTCCTAATTGATGACCCACATTGTTCCCCTGGCTCCCTAGACTGGCAGCCCAATAATCCATAAAATCCTTATCCAATTTATAGAATTCCCCTTATGTTCAAGGTGACCAGAGCCTCAGTTGTAGGCCAGGTGAGTGGACATGCTTCTCTTCTGTGTCACCAGCAGGGGAAGCATGTGACTCCCCAGGACCACAGTAGGCAGGGCTGTGTGTCTGCATCAGCTCAAGGGGAGTCCTCACAGGTGTTTCCCTCTTTGTAGTCAGGCTCCTGGGATCATGAAGCCACCTCCTGGCCCAGGGGCCATTCTGCCTCTGCCCAGCCTCATGTCCCATCCGGGCATAGTACGTACAGTGCCTGAGTCCTCATCCCTGTGCTTCCTGGCAGGCGGTCAGAGCAGAATCACATGCTGGGCTCCCCATGCCAAGAACTATTAACAGCCATTGCGGTAAATAATGGTGACCCTTTGGCAAGCTGTCCTGTCCCTTCAGCTTGGACGGCTGCTCAGAGAGGCTTGTCCCTGCCAGGACATTTACAGGATGGCCTGAGCACAGTCCCATGCCTCCACCCCGTCAGTAACAGTACAAGAAAAGCAAGGAGTAAGCGTCTATAACTAGTCACTCTGGGAGGGGTGATGTGCCAGCGTGGCAGGGATCTAGAGGGCACTGGGCATTTGGAGCCCTGAGGAGCATTGCTGAGCATCATGAGCCTTCAGAGATCATCTGAAAGTTACGCTGCAAACCTAACATGCAGGTAGGGCCTGATACGGTTACACATAGCTGGAGGGGAGACCAGGTGCAGAGTAGGGGTTGGGAGACCATGACACAGGCCAGAGCGGGCCTCCACTAGTTCCTGTTAGTCCACTCACATGCACACAGCCACATCTACCTGCTCAAGTGCCATCAATGGCTACTTTTACGGTATGATGGTGCCGACAGGGACTATATGGACACAAAGCATGAAATGTGATCAAAACATGTGATGGATGCTTTAGCTTAAAACATTTATTACAGTAAATGACATTACCATTTGGAAAGACAGTATTACTTATTCTTTGTCTTAATTTTGCAAAACAGAGAAATCACTGGGGCCTAAAAATCACTGGATCCTCTTGTAGAATGTTAGAAAAGCAGCCTTTTTGCATTTTTAGTGATGGCTAAATGTGATCAATTTTGAGAAAGGCCTGTTTTATGGGAGCCAGTGAGCGATCATTCTACCTGTTGCCTTCACACAGGAGGATTCTCTCTTCATCCCACCAACTGTGAGGGCCACAGGAGTCACGTGACTCTGCTCACTGCTACAGAAGAGGGGGGAATGGCACAACCAATCAAGGCTTGACAGCTGTATTTTAAATATCATTAAAAATCAGTAAGCAGAAGGGCCATAGTCTAGTTACTCTGCTGGGACAGTGTGGCTTGGTGGAGAGTGTAGTTCAGCAGCTGCCCGGGAGACTGAGGGCCAGAGAAGAAAGGAGAGGGGACAGTGAGGAAGCATATGGAGGAGGAGGAAGAAGGAAGGAGGGGGGAGGGAGGAAAGAAAGAGAGAAGAGAAGAGAAGAGAGAGGGAGGGAGGGGGGAGAGAGAGAGAAAGAGAGAGAGAGAGAGAGAGGGAGAGAGAGAGAGAGAGAGAGGGAGAGAGCGCTTCTCTGCAGATGCTCCTGCATTCCAATTAGCTTTCGTAGCCTTGAGGAGAAATATTTTATTCTTGAAGCATTGAAATGGAGAGGAGAAAGCCCACAGAATTCACCAGTAAAGTCTTTCTCTCCTGGTCCCTGAACAGAAAGAGGAGGCAGTGCACCGGTGCTTCGGGAACCCGGCAGAAATGGGCCACAGGAGGAGACAGGCAGACTCTGCCGGACCTCTGGACAGAGCAAGGGTCTGCCCCCCCGCGCCCTACCCCCATGGCTTAAACACAAGGCCGTCTGCTTGGCCAGCCTGGAGCCTCTGCTGGCCCCGACTCCGCGCGGAGAACGCCTGTGCTCAGAACTCTCTCAAGATGGAAGCAGCTGTGTCAGCCGGACAGAGTAGCTGCTCCTCTCTGCCCTGCTCCACGTAGCCATCTTCTCACCCCTCTTGCTCCACTTTTGCTTTCCTTGCCCTTGTCCCCTTCACCGCCCTGTGACACAGCCCAGCACCTCTTCTTCCTCTCTGCCATCCTGTCTCAGCCAGGCAGAAGCTTTCTGTAGCATGTAGCATTCTCCTTTTGCCTGTCTGTCTTGTCTTCTTTCCTCCCCAGGCAGCCTGGAGTGTCTCCGTGGGAGCCACCCCTTCTCCCCCACACCCAGCATCCAGCAGGCCAGAGATGTGGCAGCCCCTGTGTCCGCATGTGGAAGAAAATGTGGAATGTTTAACGTTAACATCCAGGTATACGGAGCACCTTACAGAGATACCTAATTACACAAGGAAAAAGACACTCACAACAAAACAACAACAAACCCCAAACAGACAAACTGTTGAGCATTCTAAATAGTGTGACTTGGGAAGAGGACTGGGACCGTGCTTGTTGGCACTGGCAAAGAGCAGCTCGCAGGGAGAGACTCATTCCTCAAAGGTCAAGGCAGGTTGTACAAGTAGCCGACGCGCTAGGAACAGCCCGGGGCAGAGACAGGGGGGCTGGTCATGGCTTCTGTCTGCCCTCCACATTCTTAGGCAACTACTTCCAGCTAATGTGATTTTAGGATAGACAGGCAAAGTTAGGCAGGAGATAACAGGCAGCTAGAGAGGCACTGACAGGGATCAAAACTGTCAGCATGAGCTGGCCTTGCTCAGAGAAGCAGCAGCCTGAGGTCAAGAATTAACAAAACTAGGTGGACAGTAAAGCCCAGGGACACATCAAGCGAGGTAACAAACAAGGTAAAGATACCACAATGACAGTGTCCACTCTGGCCTACCTTTAAAATGTTTTTTTCTCACTTTTTTTTAATGAACCACTTCGATAGGACAGTGGCCAAGAGGTGCCTGCTGGTGTATACTTGCTACGTGCCTCAACTCCTCAGAGGGCCACTTCAGAGTAAGTGAGCCTGTTCCAGTCCTGAGGGGTGATCTTAGTTTAACTCCGATGGTCTGAGTCCCGGTGAGTTTCTGGTACAAGAACTTGTAGACAAAGAGTCCCCATGGCAACTCACTTTCAGGTCTCTCAGCTACTAGGAGCTATTTTCCTACCTTAGCAAATATTCCTCCTTTTTTTTTTTTTGGTACTGGGAATCAAATTCGGGTTCTTGTGTGTCCAAGGTTGGCATGGTACCACTTGAGCTAAATACCCAGCCCTTTTTTTTTTTTTTTTTTTTTGAGACAGAGTCTCACTTTGTAGTGCAGGCTGGCCCTGAGCTCACTATGTAGCCCAGGAAAGCCTCGAACTCAACAATCCTCCTGCCTCTGCCTCCCAAGTGCTGGGATGACAGGTGTGAGCCACCATGCCTGGCACTGTGGTATGTGGTACTGATTGCTGGTGGGCATGAGTCATCATGCCGGGTATCATATGTGGTTACCGGGGATCAAACCAGGGACCTTGAGCTTGGCAGGCAGGCACCAGAACCACTGAGCTAAACCTCAGCCCTTACCTACCTCGTTTGTCCTCCACTTCAATGGCTTTGTGAGACATGGACCCACATTGTACTTCCTCTCGTACTACATGGAGACCAAGAAAAGCAGCATGCAGGGTGCTTTTCCCCACTACTGAAGAGGATCCAGCCACATCCTGTCTCAGGCTCCCGAAGGAGTAGGGCAGACAGAGCCCACGGCAGACAGGGTGGACAGGTGGCCTTCTTCACTGGGTCATCTTGCTCCTGGTCACCTTCCTATTCTCAGGAAGCTAGACTTTTCACTTTCTTGCTCTGATGTCCTTGGTACCTTTTTCTAAGGGTTTCTGGTATCAAGGCTTTGTGTCTAGAAAGGGCAAACAAGGAGAAAGTTGCTCACCCTGAGCTTCCTTTCTCCATATGCTCTCCCTTCTGCTGGGCTTTGGGGGACAGGCTGGGGGACGGCAGAAGGCAAGGAGGAAGAGAGCAAGCAGTCAGGACCCAACCTGGTCCCGCTCACAGGGACACAGAAGTGACAGTGTCCTTCAGGAAGGAAGAGAATCACAGAGCATCATGGCCCACTCCTCCCCTGGTGGAAGATTCCTGCTCTTACCCAGAGCCCAAGTATTCATGGAGTCCAAAAGTCCCCATGTCTCCAGAGGGTCTGGTAGGCCATGGTCCGGGAATGTAAATGCATCAGGAAGAACTGCCCTGGGCTCCCAGGGGACGTGCTCAACATCCACAGCTTTCCATACTCTGCAGACAGGTTCAGCCGCAGAGCCCTGCCTGTCCACTCAATGCCATGTTTTCCCATGAATCCATCCACGGTCTGAGGGGGCATCTTGAGCGTGTCCCTCGGGGTGAAAGAGCTCTCAGGAGGCCCCCCAGGAATAGCAAACCCTACTGCAGTGCAGATAAATGAAGAGGCAGGTAGGAGCCCAGACAGCCAGGAGAGTTAGCCCTATGGACAGCAAGGGCAGCTTACAGGCTCCATGCACAGGATTGAGCTTCTCTTTGAGGCAGGAAGCAGGCACGGGGAGAGAGGAAGTGTCACATGAAGGGCAGCATTTGTGTAGGTCTGGAAAGGATACACGGATCCTCAAGGTCAGAGGTTCATGCATAAGCCGTGGTGCCTTGGCTAATGAGATAACCACGGACAGTGAGTCACTGTCAGTGGCCAGGAAGAGGAACAATTTGCCAAGAGGATAGGGCCAATGTGGTGGAGCTGGGAGCTCAGAGCAAGGTCAATCCCGGGAAGGAGCCTGGCCTCGAGGCTCCTGGCCTAGAGACCCCGAATCCACTGTCAGCCTGTTCTTGGGCAAGTACTTAACACTCCATGGCTTGTTTCTCCCATTTGTTAGACCGGGATCTGAATCCAGCTTATTTCAGAGGGCCATGGTGGAGTACGAGATAAAGAATAAAAATACTCAGGGACAGCACAGAGTCAGTAGTAAAGATAACTGAATAAAAGTCAGTAATTCTCCTGTCAACCACAGAATATGTAGTTCAAGTAGCTGGTGAGTATTGAGAGCAAGCTGAGAGTATGTGTCTGGGGCTAGGCCACTGTCACTGCGGTTGGTACGGTGGAAAGAGGAGCCAGGCCGGGCCCGAGAGGGATGGAAAGATATCCACACCTTGTCCTGTAATGTTTTAAAAACAGACAGACATGCATTATGCACAGAAAAGGAACAGCCTTTGCATGTGCAATAAGTGTGTTCTGGCCTTGATATACATTAGACAAGTGTGACACGCACTCATGTCAAAGTTACATCTCAGCTGTGGAGAAAGGCAGGGGTCTTCATAGCAGTAATAGCATATTTCAGTGAACAAAGAGCTCAGTTCTTGACATTCTTTTTTGGGACACTGGGGGAGATCTGGGCACCTCTAGAGGCGGGTGGGAGGAGCTGTCCCAGGGCCTGACTGAGAAAGTCTGGCCTATGCTCCTTTCCTGGTGTATAAGTGATAATGTCACTCTTATTTGTCTACATCTTGGTTTAGGTGGTCTGGATTTGCATCTGACTCTCCAGGGACTATCTGTGAATTCTCATGCTTGTCCTGGGCAGGGCCAGGAGGTTTTAGTGTCACTTTTGGAGTTGGTTCCTGGGTTCTAGACCTGGTGTGACTCCTACAGCAACTGTGGAGCAGATTAGCCCCAGCTATACCAATGGTCCCGCCTCTCTGCTGTCCCAGCGCATGCTCAGCCTGGGTCCCTCTACGTTGACACTGGCCCAAATCTCCAGCACTGTTGGCGATGGCAGAAGCCCAGAGAGATATTTTAAAGATTTCTATGTGTGGGCTGGGTGTACACTACTACCCGGGAAGACAATCCTGTAAGCTTAATGAGATTCTGAGTTTTCACAATTGCGATCAGCCTATTAGGTGAGAAGGGAAATACAGCATTTTACCTTTGACTCCAACTCCTTGTTGGTGATAATGATCTTAGCAAATGAAGAAGATAGTCTGAACTCATGAAACACAGAGATTTGCGTCTCTACGCTTTGAGCGCAAGACAAGGGAAGGAGAGAGGGGGGAGGGGATAAAGGCTTGGATGAATCATCAGCTCACAAGTTAAACTCTCAAAGAAATATTCTAGAAGTGATCCAAATTCTGATGAGGGGGTGGCAAAGGGGTTAATCAGAAGGAGAGAGAACCAGAGAGGAAGTCTACTTCGGTGGTGACAGTGATCAAAATATGTTGCTGTGGTGGAGAAAGAACACTAAGCACAGGGGGCCATAGAGATGGTATAGAGACGCAAAGCTCATATGCTGCAAAGGAAGCTCCCTAATACCCATATCTTTAACCAGGTAGTGAAGTTCATGTCCCCAGATGAAGAAATTCCACATTAATCTGATGGCAACACAATGCTTCCAGCCATGCCTCCAGCGGAGCCAGGGCCCACGTAACGTGGGACGGTCGGCAAGTGATGTTCCCTCCTTCACTAAGAAGGGTCCACGTCAGATCAGCTTCAAAGCACCTACAGAAGATGGACCAGAACCCTTCAGCTGCCCGAAGATCACGGAGGACAAAATCGCTCAGGGGACAAGTGAGACAGGGCGCAGAGCCTGGCTCCCTCGCCTTCCCCATGCCAGATGGAGGGGACTTAGTTTGTCTGGCAGTTGTCACAACTCCTCTTTTCCCTTTGCCCCCCTCACTGTCCCAATGGACCGGGACAACTCGCCGCAGTGTCCTATCTGGACACTAGTGTCCTCCTCCCTGAATAGCCAGCGGCCAGCCATGCTTCTCCACTCTATTCCAACATGGTGCAGCTTGACTCTAAGTGCAGCAACCTCCCCACACACCCATGTCAGGTGCTGCTGTTGCCTTTCTGAAGATGAGAGGGGACACCCTGACAGCTAAATTCAGGGAGGGAGGGGTCTGGACTCACTGTTAACATCCCAACCCACTCCCTCCCCCAGCTCGCCTTCCAGATGATTCCTTGTTCCAGCTCTGCCCGCTCACTGGGTCACAGCCGTGCCAGCAGAGGCTGTCCTGGGGCCCTGCGCCGATCACGTGGGGATGCGTGTGGACCAATCACAGGCCTGCACTTCTCAGGTTAGCCTAGCAGGGCTCCCTCCAGTGGCAGACCCCCCCCCCCCATATCACAGCACAAGCCATGACAATAAACACCCACTGGGGTGGTCCTAGATACCCGCTTGCCAAAGTGCTACAAAACTACCAGCGATTCTTATCCTAAGTAGAGTGGACAGAGCACTTGTTCCAGAAGAAAGAACAATAAACACTGGGCTGTGAGCACGAAAGAGACTAGCAGCCAATGAAGATCAGTGGCAGAGACCCATGCCCAGGAGAGTCAACCTATGGTATCTGGCACATGCCAGCAAGGTGGCAGCTGGCAGTGGCAGTTACCAGTAGCTGGCTGTGTTGACCACTGGCACCAAGCATTATCTGGTGTCCTCTGCTGTCCTGGCTCATATCTAGACATCCCCCAAAGCCTCGGGTGGGCCTAGGTCGGGCTTTGGGGAGCTGGCTGGATCTCAGGTATGTGGTGGTACGGTGGTACCCTGGGCGTGCCATCCTCCCTAAGGTGGGCACCCTCGGTAGGACAGAAGGGGCGGAACGAGGGCTGCTGGCATGGCCTGCTGATGTTGCTGCCCACTGTCACCCTGCTGGCCGCCTTCTGCCTGCTGTGTTTCATCACAGGCTGTTTCTCCTCTGAGCCGCCTCCCCGGTGCCATCCTCCCTGGAGCCAGCTGACTCTGTACTGAAACCTCTACAAACTGTGAGCTGAAATAAACTTTTTTTCCCTTAACTTTAGGTGTTGGATATTTTGTCTCAGAAATGAGAAAAGTAACTAAGACATCTGGTGACAACAGGACAACTAGCAGGGTCGCACTTTGGTGATTCATGATTTTCATCCAAATCAACCAAAAGAACTGTACATTGATCAGCAAGATTTTGAGGGGGTATTAATGGCAATGCAATGGCAATATCTTTCACTGTAATGCATTTTTAAAACATAAATATTGGCTGGGCGCGGTGGCTCACGCCTGTAATCCCAGCACTCGGGAGGCAGAGACAGGAGGATTGCTGAGTTCGAGGCTTGCCTGGGCTATATAGTGAGCTCAGGGCCAGCCTGAACTACAAAACAAGACTCTGTCTCAACAAAAAATAAATAAATAAAAAAGAAAGAAAGAAAGAAAAGAAAATGTAAATATTGGAAGTAGCATATTTTGATCAGCCCTTGTAAAATAATTGAGAATGACAGTTTTCACTAAGATAGAGAAGCTTATCAAGACATTAAAAGAAAGGACAAGAAACTAGTCCCAAGAAAAACTTTATCAGACAGTGTGTTTCAAATTAATACTTTTCCCTCAAAACAGTTGTCTTAATGCAGAACAAGATCAAATGAACCCATCCTAAGCAGTAGTATTCGCTTATGTCTCCCTCTGGTGGGCGTTTTTTATCATTACATCAGTCAGCAACCTGCAAGCTGGATCTGTGAGCATTAACCATTCAAAAATGATGGTGACACTCTTCCCACGTAATCAACATTTTCTGGGGTGAAAGTATTTGGAATGGTGGCAAAGAACTAGTTTTTGCCATTTAAAGCATGATGACTATAACTTTTGGAGGGAGAATGTCAAACATCAAATTGATCCTCCCTTAGTTTGCTTTTGGTACCCCTGTATTACCCCATGGTTTCTGACAGCTTCCTCATTCTCACTAAGCCCGACATTGGTGGTTTGTGGCACTGATTGTAGGTAGGCGTGAGCTACCACACCCAGTATTGTTGTGTGTGGTTACTAGGGATCGAACCAAGGACCTTGCATTTGCTAGGCAGGTGCTGGTACCATTGAGCTAAATCTCTGGCCCGAGTAATACTTTTAAGACTCTTTGAACATAGGCTTTTAAATCTAGCCAAAGTATCTCTGCCTATGAGGTGAAACTCTCTTCAGGCATGGTCCTGGAAATTTGGGCGCACTAAGACTCATTGAAAATACTCTGAAAATTCTTAAATAAAGAGAAAGGAAAAACCAGGTTAGTGCTGCAAGGAGTATTAAAAGGCTTTGGTAAGTTTTATATTAGCTTAGAAGACACCTAGAATGAAAGGCAAGGCAGAGTATGCCTGGAAAAACTGAGAAATAAAAATCTAGGAATGGCAAAATCATGGGACAGAAAGGGATGGAGGAGAACATGGGAAAATAGGGGACCTCCAGAGACTCATTTTAAGGAGCTGATGTAGGGACTAGATTTTAGTAACAGTTACCAGATGAACCTATTGTTTACTCAGGAAAATCTAAACAAAACAAAACAAAAAACTTTGATTTATGCCATCGGAATTTAGGAAGAAAGAAACGCCATTAAGTAGAAAAGATGAAATGAAATGAGAGAAATCAGTTCCAAAGCTATCGTTGTAATTATTACTTTAAATGAAAAGCAATAAATCAATACTAGAAGCCACCAGACAGGTTAAAAAGGAAAGAATTCAACTCCATATTGTATATAAGAGGCTTGTTTAACACAAAATGCCCTAAAAATTTAAAAATGGACATAAATGCAAATATTTTAAGAAAGCTGAGGTATAAACCTAATAGAAATAATGACCAAAATATAAAAATATACAAAGGACAGTACTTGCCAAAGTGATGAGGCAAGTGTCATGCACACACATATGGGCCTTTGACAAGGGTCTCAAAACAGGAACAACAGCAACAGACTGGACCCTAAGAAGAAGAGTCATGAATGAACATTAAAATGGCCCCAAAAGAAGCAGGTATCCCAATAGTCTGGAAACTCCTGTGGGTAATTAAATACAAAATATTCCTTAGCTTTCTAACAGTGTGGTCCCTTTAGATCAAAAACTGACTTTAGTATGGGGTGCTGTGGGGTGTGGTCTCTGCTCTTCCGAGTACTGTCAGAACCTGTTACAATACTGTACACTCACAAGCGCTGTGGTGCAGCAAGAACATCAAAACTCTGGTCCCAGCCACTTACCCAGAACCGACAGACACCCTCAGAGCTGCTATGATCAAAGTGAGTCTTGGGCCTGGGGCTGTTTAATATTGCATTCATTGATGAGAAGGACGGTATGAACAGATGAAAGTCTTATGCAAAGAGAGTACAACTGCATCCCACAGAAAGCCTAGTGCGATTACGGGGGAGCTGAGAATGGCTCAGCTTGATCAGTGCCACTTCCAGCTGCTGCTGTGCCCCCTCCTGTGCCCGACACATGATTTCATGTCCTCTGTGCTCTGCACCACCTCATCACACAGCCCACTGGACACCTCCCTATTAATGTGCTTATCATGCTGTATTGTAATTATAGACAGTTTAAGACTCAATATTTTATTAGAAAACAGGCTGTGTATTACATTAATTTGCCCAGTTGTAGGCAGTAAATAGAAGAGCCTGGCTAAGAAAGGCTGAGCTAAACTATGATATAGGGTGTTAGGTGTGTTGAATCTTAGGTTATGGTTGTTAAATGCATTTTTGATGAATGACATATAAATGGGTTCCTTGAGACATCTCCACTGTAAAGAAAGGGCACCTATGTTTGTTTTCAATTATGTCTTCTCTTGTACATTTCAAGCTCCATAAAAAAGCAGCAGTGATGTATCTCCAGAATCTATCAAAGATTCTCAGTATGTATTTAAGTGACTCAGAAGATAACTAGAGAAATAATGCTCTGTATTTAACTGTTACAAGAATTGTACAATTGGGGCTGGAGATTTAGCTCAGTGGTTCCAGTGCCTGCCTAGCAAGCACAAGGTCCCTGGTTCGATCCCCAGTAAACACATACAACAATACTGGGTGTGGTGACTCATGCCTACCAGCAATCAGTACCACATACTACAAATGCCAGGCTTGGTGGCTCAAGCCTGTAATCCCAGCACTCAGGAGGCAGAGGCAGGAGGACTGCTGAGTTCAAGTCTTGCCTGAGCTACATAGTGAGCTCAGGGCTAGCCTGAACTACAAAGCGAGACCCTGGTTTAAAAAAAAAAAAAAAGAATCGCACAATTGGAAATAGCTACCTAGTGGATACTAACATTCAGTCTAAGGAAAAATATATGCCAGAACAATCCAGAGACCCCCACAAATATGCGCTTGGAGGATCCAATGATAAAAGCCACAGGGGTAGAAACACTGTTTCGTAAAGAATCTTTATGTGGAGCCACCCTTTCATCACAGAAAGGCTTCCATATTGAAGCCCAGAGTCTTGCAGTTAGCTCCCATGTCCCACAGCACCCACAGTCATAGCGATCACACTGATCCCCTGTGTTTCCTTACATGGAGACAGACTGAGAAGACTTCCAGAGGAGCTCTGTACTGCTGTAGTTTTAAACTTCCCTTAGGGATGAGTGTGTGCTTCAGATCATACACCTCCACTACTGCACTGTCCCGCTCTTCAACATCTCTGCCCTTGCTCCCCAGTGGACAGGAGTGCGTGGCTCCTTTCTTGGTGCTTACCTGCTACCGAACTGTTCCCCTGCTTCAGCGTCTGACTGAGTCCATGTGTGACCCTCACACATCCCTCAGCCATGTGACCCAGTGGTCCTACCATTACATGTGCCCCAGGAAACAAAACAGACCTCACAGAGACACCTGTGGCCCATGCTCATATAACACTATGTACAGTAGCCACAATATGGAAAAGGCCTACATGTCCAGCGATGAATGAATAGGTAAATATATTTATATATTCTTCCAAAAACATGGGTATATTTTTTTAGGAAAAGAAAAACAGTATGATATTTTTTCAACAGATGATGTTACCCTCATAAGAGGAAACCTAGAGCATGTCATACACTGAAAAACCCCTCCCAGTACTGGACCTTAGAGAAGAAATTGAGAATGCATGTGGAGTAGTTTCAATGACCAAAGCCACCCAAGCAGCAGTATGCTGTACTAATAGATGTCTGGAAGCCAGCTGTCTCCACTTGGAGCATCTTATTGTAATTTAGAGGCCAAAGGTAACTTTTATTAATCTCAAATGAGGTCTCAAAAAATTTACAAGAAGACTAAATATTTAGTATTAAAATATTTTTACAAATTTTCTTTTCTTGAAGTGTGTATACAGTTTTGGGCAGACTCTCACTATACACAGTAGAATATTATCCAGCTTTAGAAAGGAGACCTTGCCATTTGTTATAACATGATGGGCCTGCATAACACCATGTTATATGAAATAAGTGAGGTACAGAGGAAAAATTGTTGCATGATTTCTCATAGGAATGCTAGAATTCAAACTCACAGAAGGAAAGGGTAGAATTATAATTGCCAGAACTGGTACAGAAGGAATGGAGGCACATAAAAGTTAAAGTCATGTAGGATGGATAAAGCTGGAGGTCTAAGGAACAGCATATGGACCACAGTTGATAATGTTATACTAAAAACTGGAAAATTTCTAAGACAGTAGATGTTTTTAGTGCTCCAACCATAAGAAAGAGGTAAACTATAGGTGAATGGAAATGTTCACTGACTTAGATATAATAGCCATATCCTCTCTATATATAAATATCATGTTGTATACCTTAAAATGTGTATATATATATATATTTTTTTTTCTCTATATATCTATATCTATGTAGAAAAATAAATGTACATTTCAGTTTATTCTACTGAAATACATTAATAAAAAAAGAGATTCATACATACCAAAGCCTTGAGACCAATGGCAGAGAATTGATGCAAAAGCAAGAACCTAATAATTAGTTTCTCCACTAAGTATCTTTCCCTTTTCAAGGTTTATTTGTTGTTCTCTCCCTAGGAGTAGTTCACACCTTAAATGAATCCTATAAGAACAGAACTGGTAATTGCCGTGTCAATTTTGCTATTCCCCAATTCCCTTATGGGTACTCAGAACCATGTAACCAACTGTATTCATCTCTTATTCACCATTCTAGCTACTATCTCCCCCCTTACAGTCAGTAAGTATTTACAGAGGGGCTACTATGTATTAGGTTTGGGGATAGGTGGAAGAGGATACAATGGTAAATAAGACACATGAAGTCTCTCTTGGCACATATTAGTCATGTTCCTGTCACTGGGACAATACACTTGACACCTGCAACTTAAAAAAGGAAAAGTTCATGTGGCTCATGGTTTCAGAGGGTCCAGTTCATGGCTGGTTGGCTCCAAGGCAGAGACAGCACAGTGGAAAGGTGCAGTGGAGCAAAGCTGTGCAACTCATGGTAGCCAGGAAGGACAGAAAGAGGAAGGGAGGGAGATACAGAAAGATGATGAGAAAACAAAAATATACTGTTCCAGGTCACATTCACAGTGACCTGCCTTTTCTTCTCAGCTCTGTCCTCCTAACAACACACAATGAATTTATCAATGTATAAATTCACTGGTGAGTAGAGTGTCCATGATCCATTCACTTTCCCAAAGCCTCACCTCTAAATACACGTGACTCTGGGGAGACATTTTAGATCTAAGCTATAAATTTGGCTTATACTGTGCTTAAAAGAGATGCTGTGGTTAGGATCTTGAGTGTCCCCTGAAAGTCTGTGGTTTAGAGGTAGGTCCCTATCTTGGTGCTCCTGGGAGTTGGAGGGACACTTAAGAGACTGACTTAGTGTGAAGTCCATAAACCAGAGGAGAAGTGCCCTCAGAGGGGATTGTGGGAGCCTGCTGTTTTCTTTTTTTTTCACTCCCTGGCTCATAATGAGGTGCTCTGCTACCCACTCCTGCACGATGCACTGCTTTGTTACAGACTGGACTGCAGTGGGCCCAACCTTCAGGAATTGAAGCCTCCAAAACTGTAAGCCAAAAAGAACCTTTTGTCTTTATAAGTTGATTATCTCAGGTATCTGTTACAGTGCCAGAGAGTCGTCAAACAGGGGCAAAGGAAAGTTACAATTCAGTGAGAAGACAAAGGTGACTGTAAGAGACTATGGTCAATCTCAGACAGGGAGAAAGTGGAAATAGGTATACAACTAATGGATGAGCAGATGCTATAAAAGCAAGAATTATGCAAAGGGTATAAAGGAGGGACCAGGAGGGTTTTTCAGGCACAAAACTCCACATGAGCCATGGTCTTGGGAGAGCAGAGGACTGATGGGCAGGAGTGCTGCAAAGATGGGATGCACACGGAGCAGGCTTAGGTCTTGAAGACCCTGGGACCACTCTGAAATTTGGATTTGAAAAAGGTGACATGGAGCCACCATTAAGCATTAAGTCTTCCTTAAATGTTGTTGCTATGAAACAGAACCTACAAAGAACACAAACAATATCGTGATTGTGGGGATGGTATCATGGTACACACCCAAATGCATGCAGATGTGTGAGACACGTGTGATTTCTTGTGTACTTAATGCACCTCAGCAAAGCTTATAGCAGCAGATGTGAATAGCTCACTACACGCGGCTAGTGTGGGACAGGTTCTGTGTACCCCTCAAACACCATGTGGAGCTGCAGCCATATTAAACACCTCAAAAAGCTTAGAAAGGACATGACTCATCAGCTTATACAAGTTCTTAATTATTTCAAGGCTTGCTTTTTGATCCACACAGGCATACATTATGGTAATATGTTCTCCAGTAAAAATGCCAGGGAGGACACCATCTGCATAACAAACAGATGTAGACTGTCACTTTGCAAGGCCCATGTGCAGTTATTGGCCCCCAAATGGACTTTGTCACACTACACAGTAGCTCTGTAATTAAATTGGCACCTCGTGGAAAATGTCCAGAGATAAATTTAATCTCATTCAATTAACAGCTGCCACAGTCTTGCTGTCTTCTTCCCTTTGAAATGGCCCAGCATGCTCATTGAAGATTCCGCACAAGGTCCTGCCAGAGCCAGTGGGTGGTGATTCCCAGGCAGCTCCAGCTTTAATGGAGCTCCTTCAGTGCAAACATTATCAGAGCAGGGCTGCACCACAGACGAGGTCATGCTTACATTTACAATAAAAAGGAGCCTAACTTAGAAGCACACAGAGGAGGGGTGAGCCTGCAACACGTCTGGTCGTTTCCCTGGGTGAATATGTGTATGAGCACCCTGCTAGTCCAAACCTGCCATTTCTGAGCTTGTGAAATTTACTGAAGCCTCAACTTCTAGAGTGCATAGGTAGCACAGAGCAGTGGATAAGCACAGATCTTACTCCTTTTCGTTTATTGGGATACTCCTTTTTATGGGCAAGAGAATGCCATACAAACTGAGTATATTTCCAAATAGTACTGTAGAGTAGATTTACTTGGAGGATGCTTTAGAAGTGCAAAGTAGCTTTTTTTTTTTTTTTTTTTTTTGAGACGGGGTCTCAATTTGTAGTTCAGGCTGGCCCTGAACTCACTATGTAGCTCAGGCAAGCCTCAAACTCAGCAGTCTTCCTTCCTCTGCCTCCCGAATGCTGGGATTACAGGCGCGAGCCACCACACCTGGCACTGTGGTATGTGGTACTGATTGCTGGTGGTGTGAGTCGCCATACTTGGCATCGTTGTATGTGGTTCCTGGGGATCGAACCAGGGACCTTGGACTTGCTAGGCAGGCGCCAGAACCACTGAGCTAAATCCCCGGTCCCCAAGTACCTTTCTTTCCGGATACACAGCCCTGTTCCAGGATAAACTCTCCTGGGCCTTTGGTGACTGAGCAGCCCCTACCCTGAGGGTCTGGCCAGAGATCACAGATTATATGTCTCAAAAATTTTCCCTCATATCTCAAGAAAAGATCTAGGTGTAACTCTCTGCAGGGATATAGACATAAAATTCAGTCTTGTGTCCACCAATTTCTAATTACCTTATCAGAAATAGTCATTTTGATAATCCTGTAGGGTTGGTATAGGAACGTTAAGGAGGATCCTGCTTCAGGAGCACTGAACCTAAACCAAAGCAAGATGGAGAGAGGAAGACAGGGAGAGAGTGACAAAGGGAGAGAGACAGAGCGAGAGTCAAAGAGGAAGAAGGGGGCAAGATGAAAAGGCCAAACAATAAGGAGGAGCAAGAGAAAAAGAGAAGGAGAGAGAGGAGAGGAGGAATAGTGGTCGGCAGGAGACTCTAAGTGTAGTTCTTACTTTCACCTGTGGGGGCGCTCACATTCTCGGCGATCTCTGTTTAGGCAGCTGTGACGTCCCTAGTGTCAGCTGCTGCTTGGGAAAGAAAGGCACGCACCTCCTGCACCCTGCTCTCTTCTATTTTATGCATAGTCTAGAATAAACAAAAAGCTTGTTTTCACAGGAGAACCTTATTATTATCACGTATTTGCTGATCCTCAACAGTTCTTTACAAAAAGAGACGAGGGATCTGTTCTAAATTAAGCTGATTAATAAGTGCTTGGCTCCCAGAACACAGCCACCTGCCAAATGCTTTGTAGTCTTGGGGTCTATTAAAGGCCAAATCCCCTCCAGCCTCCTCACTCCAACCAGGACAAAGACACAGGGTGGATGGCATCACTGAATTTGTCCAATTTTAGGCCACTTGTGATGTACCACCAAACAGCAGTGCTGAGAGATGCTGAATCCTTTCCTCTCTCCCTCGCACTGTGATACTAGACACAGCCTGGAAGCCACAGTATTTAACCCAAGTTGCCTCTGGTTCTGGCTTAAATTATGTTTGTAAATAGTGTATGAGGACAGGAAGCGAGCAAGAGAGTATCTCACCCTGAGACAGAGCTGGGGGCCGGCGCTGGGGGTGACAACGGCTCATGTGTTTGGAGCCAGGTTTGTGGCAGAGCTACGGCAGGGTTTAGTCTCTCCATCACCTTGGGACACACAGCTTCGAGGTCCTGCTGTTTTCACGGTAGAGAAACGCAAAAGGGACATTCGGTTATTTCTAAAGCCTTAAATATTTCCTAAGAAGATAATGGCAGTGGCAGTGTAGTAAACTACTCAGAACAATGACAAACCTCACGTGTACAGAATAAGGCCTAGAATACCACCGTCCTAGAATAAGACCTAGAATATCACGTCCCTTCTTCTTCCTAAACTAACTACTATTCTGGCTTCTGACATCAGAAGTTAGCTCTGCTCCTTCAAACTTTATAAAAATGAAATTATACAGTGTTTTCATTTGTGACATTTTTGCGAGTTTCATTTGACAGCAATTTCTTCACTTTCATGCAATATTCTTGCATATAAATATATTACAATTTATTAATTTATTCTATTGTTACAAATATATACATAAATATATAAAATATATAATATACATTTATATATAATTTTATATATTTATAGTTATATATAATTTATATATTATATATATAATTTTATATATACATATACATATATATATTCATTCTGCATGGTCCCAAATTTCTGCTCAATTATACTTAATATAGAATTGCTGGGTTGCTTGGTACATGTTCAACTCTAACTGTAACTATACTGTCAGACATTTTTACAACGAGATTGTTCTAATTTATATTTTGCCAGTGTTGTATTAAAGTTTTATTTGCTCTATATCTTTTCCTGTATTTGATACTGAGAGTCTTTTACAACTTAAAATTACTGTGTGGGTGTACAATGGTATAAAGTGTGATTTACGAAAGCATTTCTTTAATAGCAATGATACCGAGCATTTTTTCATATGCTAATTGCCCACTGAGAGAGTTTTTAAATTGCCCTATTCCAGGTTTTTTTGATCCACTTTAAAATGGGTTGTTCAATTTCTTACTGCTTTTTTTTTTTTTAAGACAGGGTCTCGCTTTGTAGTTCAGGCTGGCTCTGAGCTCACTATGTAGCCCAGGCAAGCCTTGAACTCAGCAATCCTCCAGTCTCTGCCTCCCGAGGGCTGGGATTACAGGCGTGAGCCACCACACCTGGCTTACTGCTATTTTTTTTTTTTTTTTTGAGATACGGTCTCTCTTTGTAGTTCAAGCTGGACCTGAGCTCACTATTATCCCAGGCAAGCCTTGAACTCAGGAATCCTCCTGCCTCTGACTCCCACGTGCTGGGATTACAGGAGTAAGCCACCATGCACTGTGGTATGTGGTACTGATTGCTGGTGGGCATGAGTAAACACTCACAGTGTTATTGTATGTGGTTACTGGGGATCAAACCAGGGACCTCTTATTAGGCAGGTGCCAGAACAACTGAGCTAAATCTCCAGCCCTCTTACTGCTAATTTTATAGAATTAGTTGTGTGATCTGAATGAGTCCTCTGTCAGATTGTGCACGGTCAATGTTTTCTTGCAGTTTGTGGCTTCTCTTTCTTAATGGTGTTTTCATTCTTTTATATTTGATGATGCTAAATTATTGTCTTTTGTTGTGAGTGATTTTGTGTCCTTTGCAGAGATATTAGAGATAATTTTCTATATTTTCTTTTAGTAGTTTTGTAGTTCAAGTTTTCACGTTTAGGTCTATGACCCATCTATAATAACTTGACTTCACGTAGACAGATAAGGTCAAAGTTAATTGTCCTAGACACAAATAAACACTTTATTGTCTCAGTACAATTTAGCAAAGAAGTCTTCCCAATATTAAATGCGTTGGTGCTTTTATCGAAATTCAAATGACTTTAGATGTAGGTACATTTATGAACTTCATATTCCTTATTATGTATTTATCTCCCATTCTGTTTTGTTGAAATAGGATCTTGCTATGTAGTTCATGCTGACTTTTAACTCATTATGTGGCCCAGGACGGCCTCAAACTTTTGATGATCCTCCTCCCTCGGCCTTTCAAATGCTGGGCTCACAGACGTGCACCAGCCCACCTGGCTGTATTTATCTTAACAGATCTCACTGATGGCCAGTGAGGCTGAGGTTCTCTGGATACTGGCCTCTTGGATATCTTCTTTTGTAAAGTGTTGTTTATGTTTTCATTTCACTTTTACTTATTGATTTATTTTGTGATCCTGGAGGTTGAACCCAGGATTTCATGCTGAAACTACATTCTGTTGATGAGCTCTAACCCCAGCCCTGTATATGTTTCTAGGGTGTTTAAAAGTAAGCAGTCTACCTTTTGGGTATATTTATTTGTTGCTACTCTTTGTATCTTCAGGACATAACCCCTGTTGGGGTCATACTGTTTGATGTATGGTCTCTGTTCTATAGCTCGAGTTTAACTCAGTGGTGTCTAGATGAACATAAAGGCAGACAATGCTTTCACCCTATGTCCAACTGCAAAACTGCCAATCCTTTCCAGTGCTGAAGGAAAACACGAATTTCCTTCAGTGCCAGATGTCTATTCACTTGTATTCTGTTGACAATTTTGCTGATTTTGACAAGACGGAACCCCCCATCCTTATGTTACAGATCTCTTAGGGCAACCAGATTATCTGAAAGAGTGAAGAGGTGTGAGGGGGATTCCTTGTTCCCGAGAATTCTCAGAATTCAGGGGCAAACAGGACTTTCCCCTTCTGCCTCCCGCCACAGATCCCACATCACAGAACCAAGGGACAGTCATGCTCCCCTACTCCAGCCTGCTGCTTAGGACTGCTGCCAGTTCCCATGCTCACCCTGGATCTCTATTCACCTTTGAAAGGCCAACTCAGCTATCATCACCCTGTCATGCATTTCCCATGCTGACCTTGTTTCTAAGGTGCTGTTGTTCTAATTTTTCTTCAGCACTCCAGCCTGGACTCAGCCTGGACAATCCCACTGTCCAGAATTGTGGCTTTCAAAGCAGGCCAAGATTAGCAGCATCTTCTAACCCAGGCATCCTTTGCCCCTGCCTCCCTGACCAGCCCTGGCCCGAAGAAATCATTGGATAGTAGCTATAACTTTCCCCTCCCAACCTTCCTGTTGTCCTTTGCCAGGTGGAAGATGATGTGCAGCTGGAAGAGGGTAAGTATTCCCTGCTGTGCGTGTGTAGCCATAGGAAATCAAACCTAACCTAACCTTTGCAGGGCTAGTGTGTCATGCCACTGACACACTAGCCCTGCAAAGTAAACGTGTTAGACTTTCTTTCCCCCATCCGCTGTGTGTCCAGTTATCACTGATTCCTGACCTGTTTAGATTTTTCTCCTTTTTCTAGCCTGAGAGTCAGTTCATTTTCTCCAGTTTGGTTCTAACACACTGAAGTCAAAGCCATCACCTGCCCTTGAGCTCTTCCTACTACTAGAAACAACTCAGCTCTTCAGTCCTCTCCCAGGAGTCCGGCTCCCCTGGGGGTAGCGTTGGGCATGACCAGGTACACCTCATCTGTGTGGTGTTTAGGCTCTCGCCCAATAAAGCTGGGTTTGTATGTGATGTTTAAGCAACGCTTGTTTTGACACTCCTAGTGCATTCTTAGGCAACATAATTTTTCCAGATTTATACTAAAAAAGGAATGCTGCCTACTGTTGAATTTTTCCTGATATAAACTTGTATTCAATTTATTTTCAAAGAAAATCTATGCTGTCATATTTGTAATACTTAGCTTTTATCATGGTAATAGTTCTATATGGAAATATCAAGCTGCCATTCTCAAAGGAGGCATTTGAATCAGTCTATTAGGATATTCTTTTACATTAAAAAAAAATCTCCTGTTCTACAACCTGGAATGTCTACCCTTGAGCTGCAGGAAATGACAGCATTATTCAGCTGATTTGAGTTATCCGCATGGAGAGCAGTCTGAGAGGTCTCACCCACGCAGCAGCTGCTGGGGTGCACCTCGTGTGACAGAGAGAGAGAGAGACAGAGGGAGGGAGGGAGGGAGGGAGGGAGGAAGGGAGAGGCAGCAAGCTCAGGAAGGGAGGGGAGGAGCACATCTCTATCTCATCAAAATTCTTGCAAAAACAAAAAAGGTATTTACATGAAACTAGATGAAATAATATATGCAGGACTGCTTGATCCACCCTGAAGAATTATGCAAATACAAAGCAGATTACTAAGTAGCTTCCAATCACACAGTTTTTAGACTGGTGAGTGAGTACAGAGAGAGGGACTGGAGAGGAAGCTCTGATGGGTCATGGAGGGCCCGAAAGGGGAACACTTGCTCTATGATTAGAAAGTCAGCTTTGTTTGGGAGGCTGAGGCAGGAAGAAGACAAGTTTGAGGGCCTAGCCTGAGCTACTTTGTGCAACCCTGTCTCAACATAAAGAAATAAAAAATGAAAAGGGTTATAGCTATAGCTTAATGGTAGAGTGTGCCTTTGGGTTCAATCTCCAGTATGACAATAAACAAACATCCTCATAATTGATAAAAGTAAGATGTTCAAAAATCAAGAGGTAAAGTCTTATGATTTTTATTGAAGAGCTGTGAACAAGGGGTCAAAACTCAAGTTTTAAGTTTCTAAATTCTTTATGTACAGTATCTTGTGTGTGAAGCCAAATGCTAGAAAATTATACTAATGTACATAAAAGTAAAACATTCCAAGGCATTTGGTAGAGTGAATTACATTTAGAAAAATGCTACATTTGGTCCATGGTTAACTGCTTAGGAGTGGCTGGTGTGCATGGTAAGAAGGACTGGGTAAAGGATTGGAAACCCAGCAGCCATGGCAGAATGACTCTGCCCCCTGGCTTAGCAAAGAGGACCCGGCGCTGTGCCCCAGGCCACACACCTTTCCTCTGCTTAATGAGGACAACACCACAGCTAGGTGGTCACTCCTGCGGCTTCATGACCACAGCTCCAGATGGACAAAGTAAGTGGGTGCTTAGGGCAAGAGCGGTTTTGCCGCCCCCGAATATGAACACATGGCTAATCTTGGCAACAGAGGGGGCACAGGGCCTGTGTATCAGGAGCTCCCGGATCAGAATCTCTCTATGGTTCATGGATTGCAGCAGATACCCAGCGCACGTTAGCCAGTCTGCCATTATTATTCCCAGAACACCGTATAAGACATGATGAAATAGAATGAATACTTAAATTTTAAAGATTTATTACAGTAAAAGACACATTGCCATTAATCTCCCTCAAAGTACTCCCCCTTCCTTCGAACACTTGTACCCATCATTTCTGCCACTTTCTGGAGTACCCTGGAAGGCCTCTTTCATAAGTGTCTTTCCAGAATGAGATCCCAAACTGTGAATGCTGCTGTCAGGAGCCACCCGAGGGAAAGCGAGGCTCTTACACACGTTGCTGTGTCCTTACCCACCTTTTTTTCCTGGATCCAGCATCATGTAACCAACTCCTGGCTCTTTTTCAGTGTCACCATGACCATGAAGGATGAGTGTTTTTGATGAAATTCAGAACATCAGTGCAGCCAAACTAGAGACTCTCATGGAGGAGGAAAGAGGACTTCTAGAGCTGCTTTAGAGTATTGACAAGGACCACACACCATAATGCTGGTGGCTCATGGTGGCTCATGGTGGCTCATGCCTGTAATCTCAGCACTCAGGAGGCAGAGGCAGGAGGATTGCTGTGGGTTTGAGGGTCATCTGGGCTACATAGTGAACTCAGGGCCAGCCTAAACTACAAAGTGAGACCCTGTCTCCAAAAAAAAAAAAACTTTTCCATGAGTCAGACCCCCCACACTTAACCTGACTCCCATTCCTGATGTCTTTGTGACAGTGTGGTAACCAACAGAATTCTCTTTAATCTCTTTAAGAAAAAATTTAAAAACACCATGAAGGGAGATGCCTGTGGGGACAGACACAGAGTTAATGTGTGTCTGGGCCTGGGTGGCATGGTCCTGTGTGTGACAGACTGAACTATTACTCACCTCTCATTCCCGGCGGTTCACCCCCCACCCTGCTCTGAGCTTCTCTAACTCCTGGCAATAGTTTGCTCTCAGGTTGTGCTGCAGCTGCAGAGTGCAGTGTCTGGTCCCAGAAGAAACATTAAGAGGTGGGGCGGGTTCCTTTGAGCAAAGCCACCTCTGACCACACTGGGACCTGGTCAGTTCACCCAGATATCACCTTGCTCTAGTTAGGAATGAGTGTCACTTATGCTAATTACAGAAGAGTAAAGAATCTGTGAAGTGGCCATAAGTCAGCTACGGCTCCAGCTCCTCCAAATGTAAGTGTAGGACTTAGGGCAAGGCTCTTAACTTCCCAGTTCCACACATTAGAATTCTGCTGCCTTCCTTACACGGCTGGTAAAAGGCTCAAGTGGGGCCGCGATGGTGAACATTTCCTGTGAAGGATCAGCCACCAAATGCTTTAGGCTTTAGAAGCACATCTGATCACTCCTCCTTCCTCCTCTTCTGCCTCGTCTTTTGTCTATCTAGCCTCCTTCTCCTCCTCTAAAATTGAAAAATTCACTTTTAATTCACTGGCTGTACAAAAAGCACCCTTCGGCCAAGTGTGGGCTGCTGGTCACAGATGGTCTCCTGAACTCTGAATCTTAAAGACTGACAGAAAAGAAGGTTGTGATGGGAGTGGTATGCTGGCAGATGCAAATCAGCTGATGAACTCTACAGAAAACACGAGTTTACAGCCCTGCCTAGGCCAGCACAACCGTGGATAGGACAGTGCTGTAGGTCAAGCTTAGACCAGGAGGCACGGAGCCAGGGAGCTGGGCATGTGTGGAGCAACCTTGGGGATTAAGGATGTTGCACAACTATACACGAAGTGGCAGATAAGCATCATGATTTCATTTTCTGGAAGGCTGCAGTAGAAATTCTCTAATTTTAAACAACAGCAGTGCCAGGCAGCAGTTTTGCTAGAGTTTTGGTATCCCATGTTTTATCATGTCCTGGTACAGTGAAAGTAACTGGGTTTAAAGGCAGATTAGGTACAGATCCGTAAATGTCATATGAGATATTTTTCTCTGGTATGAAAAACTGAAGATGTAAATGAGCTCTAGAATATATAGTAGATATTGTGAAACAGAAAATACTCAAAAGGAAATGGGGTGCAGGGATAAGTAAGAAGAAGAAGAAAAAATATGATGGTAATAAAAAAGGGAAACAAAGCTTATGTATAGAGGGGCAGGGGTTGTAAGGTGGGGAGGTGGGAAAAAATGAGAATTAAATTGTGTCATATGCTGGTACAAATTTTCAGTGTTGTGTGTTATCATGATGTGTATATATAAACTATCGATAAAGATTTAATTTTTTTTAAAAAGGCAGATTGGGGCTCTTTTTGCATATTTCAGTTTCTTGGGCTATTATATATGCATGAAGATGTACACATATGCTGTTTAAATGTTGCAGTCCAGCACAAAGTTATGCCCACTGCCAGGGAGGTAGGGTGAACTTTAAAAGGGATACTTGGTCAGGAACCCAGAAGTTGCAGAGGTTGGGCCACTGGGATGGTTAAGCTTGATAGCGTCAACTCAAATGGCTTTGGGATCCATTCAGGGTGTTGGTGACACACACTTCTAGGTGTATCTGGGTGGGTCAGGGAGGCGTGGCCTTGGGGTCTGTGTTGGTCTCTGGCCCTTTCCTCTGAGGCATGTTCCCCTGCTCTGCTTCCTGGCTGTCACAGTGGACAGCTCTCCTCTACCAGGCCCTTGCATGCTCCTGCCTCGGTACCAGACAAACATGGAATGAATTCGCGGAGACCATGCACCAAACTAAACTGCTCTTCCTCCAGTTGTTGATGTCAGGTGTTATGTTTCAGTGATGAGAAAGTTACTATAACAGCTACACAGATAGATCAAAGGCAAATGATTAATTAATGCTATCTTGCTGAATTTGTCTTGTCATAAGAATAGGTAATACAAGAGCATCCTGTCTCGGGGTGATTTTCAGAGCTCCTTGAGTTCTACTTTTAATGACCACTGTCTAGAAGGCTTGTTTGGGACAGGACTGAAAATACATAAGACAACCCAAGACCATCTTGTTGCAATAAGAAAGTAAGCAACTGTTCAAAGAAGGAACAAAACATGTCCAATGGACACAATGTCTAGCTTAAAGGAGGCTTCCGTGGACAAATCTAGACAGTATCAGAATAAAAAATGGTAGTGACATGTTATAGCTACTACTGTAAAATAAAAAAACGGGTATAGGCAAATACAAGGACATCAGTGGAGGGGACATCAGTGTCTTTAAAGCAGAAAGCCAAACAAGCAGAGAAGGAAAGAAAAGTACCATTTGATAAAGACTGCTGTGACTTTCCAATCTGGTTCCTTAGGTTAGGGACAGAAGGACCATGACAACCGGGCTGGCCACATTCTTTGCATCCTCCCACCACACACGGAGGACTGCAGAGATGGAAAAGTGGTTTTACAAATGAGAAGACTGGATCTTGACTAAGCAAGCAAACGAAGGTCACTGGGAACAAGTCATCTGCTCCTGTTTTGGGTCACCAAGGACACAGCATCACTCCTCTCAAAGTTTTGATACAAATGTACTGCCCGGATCTAATAATGAGGAAACACCAGCCAAACCCAAATGGAGAAATATTCTTTTTTTAATTGGTACATTTATTGGTACATTATACATACATGTCACAATTACACTCCACATTGAGAATTTGTACCAGTATA